>PVHY01015638.1:0-35577 GCA_004024945.1 Uropsilus gracilis | reverse complement strand
CCTCTTCCATCAGCCTGTAATGACGACTAGTGTTATTAATAGACATGAACCTAAACTTAATCTGGATTTGGAAATATTACCAATGAAACATGATAACAATAAACGTGATAAATGAAGCATTGACAAGAATTTTTTTTCTTTTCTAATATGTACATCTTATATAGAAAATTATCCACTTTCCCAATAAATTCAGGAACTCACATAATAATTATTAAGGACATCTCATCTATTATCAAGGGCTCAGCAAATAATTGGAAAAGAATAATGTGAATTTACATATGTTCTAACCTGATTGTACAGATGATCATGTAAATAAGTAACAGATAAGGCTACTTCTCCAAGACCCTTCTCGTTCTGTTCCAGTCATCCATCCACCCTGGTCACACTCCAGAACCAGCTTAAACTATTTCTACTCCAGTCCTTCTGACCCCGAATCCTAGGTGATAACTTAGGCAAGTGGTCTTTTCACCTCAAGTTCCTAAAATAAGTCCCAGAATTCAGTGTGTGACAAGAAATGGAGGTCGCTAGAGCACTTTTCATATAGATTTTAGAGAGCAAAACTCTACAACAGATGAATGATGGTGTTCTTTGACTTTCTCCAGGACTTCTGGGAAAATAAGTGTCTTCTACTTTGCTCTTCCTCAAGAAGACAAGTATCTGAGAGTGTGGCCAGTGGCATGTGGAAGGAAGTCCCTGTGCAATTAGGTGTTTCCCCCTTTTTAGGTGTCTCTTCTAAGAGCTCATCCCTCAAGTTTCTGTCCTCAAACATGTCCAACCTCATATTATCTCTGTGTCTCCCCTGCTAGAGTATAAGTTCCCCAAGACAGAAACCTGTGTCCTCCTTATGTCATAGGTGCTGAGTGACTGGTAAAGAATTTGTCTCTTCATTCTTTCCATTTCTTTTTGTTGTTGCTCACCAAATTTACTTTTTTTAATTATTAAATAATGTATTTATATATAAATTTCACATCTTTGTAATCCCCGGAGTTCACCCCCCACCCTCCCTGACAATTCCCATCCTTGCTCCCCGTACCCCCAAGTTGTATACTTCAATTTGGTTGTTAGCTTGTTTTGACTTCTTCTTATGGCTTTTTGTTTATTTTTTCCTATGTCCCATATATTAGTGAAACCATTTGGTTTCTGTCTTTTTCTTTTTGACTTGTTTCTGCTAATATGATTTCTTCTAAGTCCATCCATGTTATCATGAAATCATCAAATTTGTCATTTTTAATTGATGAGTAATATTCCATGTGTATATATACCACATCTTTTCCATCCAGTCATCTGTCTTGGGGCATTTGGGTTGTTTCCATGTCCTTGTGATTATAAACAGTGCTGCAGTAAACATCTGAGCACAGGTGTCCCTTTGTACCCACACTGAGCTCTCCTTTGGGTAGATTCCCAGAAGAGCAATGCTGGGTCAAATGGTAGTTTCATTTTCATTAATTTGAGGGGCCTCCACACAGCTTTCCATAGTGGCTGGACCATTTTACATTCCCATCAGCAGTGTAAGAGTGTTCCTTTCTCTCCACATTCACGCCAGCACTTATTGTTGCCAGTTTTTTGGATGTGGGCCATTCTTACTGGTATCTCATTGTGGTTTTGATTTGCATTTCCCTGATTGCTAGTGATGTTGAGCATTTTCTCATGTGCCTGTTGGCCATTTGTACTTCCTCTTTGGAGAAATGTCTTTTTAATTCTTCTCCCCATTTTTAACTGGGTTTTTTTCTTTGTTTTTGTTAAGTTGTGTGAAGTTCTTTGTGTATCTTTGTTATCAGACCCTTATCACCTGTATGGAGGGCAAAAAAATTTTCCCACTCAGTTGGGTTTCTTTTTGTTTTCTCTATTATCTCTTTTGCTGTACAGAAGCTATTTAGTTTGATGTAGTCCCAGCTGTTTATGTTTTCATAAATATAAACATTTTTTGCCTGCTATAGATGTATCCAGAAATGAATTTCTGGATTGTAACTCATAGAGGGTTTTAATCCACATTTTCATCTATGTACACTATAGTTTCCAATCTTACATCCAAGTCTTTTATCCATTTTGAGTTGATTTTTGTACATGGTGTGAGAGAGTTGTCTTGGTCCATTTTTTTTGCATGTTTTGGATCAATTTTCCCAGCACTATTTATTGAACAGTCTGTCCTTGTTCCAGTGTAAGTTTTTCACTCCTTTGTCAAAGATTAATTGACTATATATGTGTTGTTTTATTTCAGGGCATTCAATTCTGTTCCATTGGCCTGATTGTCTGTTTTTTGTACATTCTTTCCATTTCCTAATGCTTTGTCTTAGAATATTGGTTTCTACTCTTCCTGTTCTTTTTGGGTTGGAGGTAGGAGTGTTACAAAATAAAAGGTGATGGGGCTAGGAGAAAGGAGGTCATTATCACCCCCTCTGGATTATTCTAAAACCAGTCAATCCTCACCAGGAACAATAAAATCAGTAATTCAGTGGCAGATACACATGAAGATGTGTATGAAGATGTGTATGAAGTTCTTTCTCCTCAGAGGTGAGGAGAAAGAACTAAGACCCAGGACAAATAAACATGTCAGATCCAGGGGACACAGGGCTATGAGACCAACTATAATGACAAACTGTCTCAGAAATTCACCCACGAGCTTTCCACAGATGGGAATGGAATTTCCAGGTCAGAGATGCCCTCAGTTGTGTGGGCACCCTCTCATTTCACAGGTAGAGGAAAGTCACAGAGATGGGGCAGCACCCCCACAATGAGCCTGACCAACCATTCACCAGTGCCTATCCTGATCAAGAACTTTATATGCAGACATGGACTGGGAGAAACACTCCCAATACCAGAGACTGAACTACAATGTGACAGAAACTGGGTTAATAGACAACCAGTAAGAAGGAGGAGGCACTGAAAGGACACAAATATGCATGAACTGGCTGCCTGCAACAAAGATACACCTGGAAAACTAAGCACAGGCAGATGTGTCCCAGGAAAACACATCTACGCCTGACAGAACATTGCTCCAGGAAAGAAAAGGAAGAATCTAATGGACTGAAAATTGACTAATAACTGGCAGTGAAAGAAATGATGGAGAGACCAGAGGTGAGGACAGAGGAAAGGGGCGAGGGGAGGCACACTCAAAGGGCAAGAAAAAAAGGTAAACAAATCTCATATCATTTAAAAATAAATAAGTAAACAAAAGGTGAGATTTTTGTATAGTAGTAACAAGAAGAAGATGCCAGGCGAGGGAAGGAAACTATATTCAATTGAGTGTCTACTGTGTGCAGGAAATATGCTTGACTCCACTTCTCATTTACTCCTCGCAGGCTTCATTTTGATGCTTATGATCTTCTCCAGCTTTCACATATTAACTCGGATGGTGACGTCATCAAGAACTTGACTAAACTTGAGCAAATTAATTACATGTTACAGAGATACCAAAGTAAGAGTTTAAAGTAGAATGACATTTGTTCTGTTAATCCCAAGAAAGCAACGCTAACATCAGAAGTCAAGAGCCTATTATTTGTATCTAGATGACCCACCCCTGGGCAATAGGTCAGAGAATTGAAATAATTATATACTTTCGGTTAATTATCTGCAAAGAAGCAGCTTATACATGCATAAAATGTCAGTGGAGCTGCACTATGATACAAGCTATCACAGGACTCAGTTACAAACATCCCTGATGTTCAGTGGGTCATACCTGAGGGCCTCCAGCCTGGAGACATCCCATCCACCCCTGCAGTTACCAGGAGCCTCAGCCTCACCCTCAGTTTCTACCTGGACCTCTGCTGTCCATTCTCTCAGTGAGGTCTCTTTGCCTTACTCTTCTGTCACACCACACATTGGCTCAATCTTTCCTTTACTTGTCGCTATCCAAAGCCTTGGAAATGAGGGGTAGTAGGGAAAAGTGGGAAAAGAAGGGCACCCCTGTGTACATATGTGAGCAAAATTGCTCTCCTTCTAGTTCAATCTGCTACCGAGTTTTTAGAGCAGAACTGATGAGACATATTATCACCTGCTTCTCGGGGTACTTTCACTCCCCTCTCCTTTGCTAACAGAATGTTCAAGTAGCCACAGACTCAGGAATGTTCCATAGTAAAGCCCATAGATAAGTGTACAAGGACCCAAGGAAAGGCTTCTTCCCTAACAAAAGAGATTCAAGGAGACAAAATTTCCTTTCTGTCTGCCTTTGGACATTGTCACAACAGGAGATGATACAGACAGTTGTGGCAGTCATTTTGTGTCCATGAGGAGAAAACCAAAACATATGAAAGGAATTGACCTGGATCCAAATGAACCAATCCTGGTGCTATGTAAGAAAATTAATTCTTTATTGGCTAAGTCACTTTCAGTTAGGTCTTCTGTTACCTATAGCCATGATTATAGGCATAATCATCCTCACCCAGTCAATGTAAGAACCAGGAACAGAAGTCTAGTCATTCATTCATACTAAAGGGTTAGACAGACAACAGGCGTAAGTGAAGGGAATGCAGCTCTAACTTTGGCATGTGTAGTTTCGTGACAGATTTCAGTTGTTTGAAGAACAAAGTCATTCCTAGACTAGATTTCTCCACAGTTTGCAGAAATGACCAAAACATCCTAATAGCTGTATTATGAAATAGTAACTTCTTGAAATAGTAACTTGACCAGCATCTTCAAATTCAGTGGAACATTAAAAAGTCAGATTCATCTACCTTTTAATTTTTTCATTTAGGGAGGAATTTCTATACCCTAAATATCAAATATATTTGAAACTTTTTCTTCTGGGGCATAAAAATCATGCCAGAATCCTAAAATTTTAGAGTTGGAGATCATCTACACCAAACATTTTATTTTATAGATGAGGAGAAAGATGGCCTGACCCATTTCCTCCAGACATCACAGAGATCATAGAAACGAACAAAATCCTCACTTTTTAGTGACAGAGAGATGCTCTCCAACATTTATACCATCTATTTTAAATAAGACAGTTTATTTCTACCAGGTGCATGGCATGTAGAATTCTCTGTTTACTGAGCAATGTGGGGGGGAAGTAAATAAAAAAATAAAACAAAGAAAGTAAAACAAAAAATAATCTGCTTCTCTATACTCTTAAGATAATTGTCATTAAAATATCCCTGGTTGCTGACCTAGACGGCCACGTTTCTCAGCTAGTGACAGGATAAATTATTCCTTCAAAAAATTAAACCAAAATGAATAAACTAAATGTGTGTTTGGACAGTTTGTTCCTTTCCCTCTGGTATCTTACAACCATGTACACATGTTTAATATCAATATGAAGGATGTTGCTTTTGTATTTTAAGTTTACCAAATATTAACACCTCTGCTCACTGGGGTGAGCAGCCATTTCCCCCAACAGTTCTAAAGTGGCATGATTGGGTGACACCTTTAAGTCAAATTTGGTTGCCATTTCATTTGGGAAACTAAGATAACAGCCTCATCCCCAGCTCCATTTCTGTCCCTTCCTCTGTACAATTTCCAACAAGACTGGTCCCAGGAGTCACAACTGTCAATAACTAAAAGGAACCCAAAAGAGCCAGCATAGGCAGTTTCTATCAAAAGAATTACTGAGCAACCAAAAAACAAACAAACAAAAAAAAAAAACCTCAAGTCATTTGTCATTTGCAGCAACATGGATGAAACTGGAAGGAATAATGCTAACTGAAATTGGTCAGAAAGAGATAAATACCTGATGGTCTCACTCATATGTGGAATATAGAGAAATCAAACAAAAGTTTCAAGAAAAAGTCCAAACTAGCAAGCTAAGCATAGAACTGCAACAAGCAGCAGAGGAGGGGGAGGAAGGGGGAAAACAGAGGAGGGAGAAACACAAAGGAAGATGGTGACTGTTCCCAGGTGATATGGTGGTAGGAGACTACAACGCTGTAAGAAATACATTTTAATTAATTTTTAAAAAGTGACAGTTGTATTTTGGCACAGCAGATCTATACTCAACAACTGAAGAGAAGTTTAGTGATCCTGCAGCTGATAGATTCAAAATCAAGTTAACTTTCAAAGGGGAAAATAGCTAAGTGTCACTTCATTTTAAGTGAGCATAACCCTTATGCTTGGAAGTCCACCAAGAGTATAAGGAAGTGAGAAAAATCAGGTTTGAGAGTGTATCTTAGGGAGAAGTGTGCATTTAAGTGCACACTCAGATCAAGCATGAACAAATTGTTCCTGAACCTTTGTTTGGACAGTGAAACCAAAGACAGCCTTGGGTGAGAGAAAGGATGTGGAGACTCCAAGAAGCAAAGGAATGAACAGCAGAAATAAAGAAACTTCACCTGCTCCGTTTTTGCCTAGGAGAACCACAGAATTAAACTTGACACTTCTCAGGGGCTTCAGAACATGAGTTACAGGAACAGACAAGGCAACCCCCTCCCAAAAGTGGCCTCCCCAACCTCTTCTAGTCAACAAAACAAAGCCACATGTTTGCATCTATAGCAGGTAAATCATTATCAGTCAAAATTTAGAAGCATTTCTCTGAAAATGTACAGAGTATGGGAAGACTATTGTGGTTTAATAAGGAATGTATCTTATCTTTGTCCCCAATTCTTAGGGCAGAGCTTAAAGAATCTGTGGAGTTTCTTGGTGTTAAGGGTTAAATTGTATCACCCCAAAATTCATGTTAAAGGGCTTACCAGAACTACCTTGGACATGTCTGTATTTGGAAATAAGTTCTTTAAAGAGGTAATTGATTTAAGTGAGGTTTTAGGGTAAGCCCTAATGCAATACAACTGGTATTAAATCTTTCCCCCCTTAATTCCTTTAGGGACATCTCAAGTGGATCTATTATGCCAGATGTGTTTTAAATCAAGAGGAACCTACTCTTTACTTTTCCTGCTTGGAAAGATGGGACGATGACATCCACAAAATCTTGGAAAGAAAGTGTGAATTAATGGATTGCCCTCTCTTGTGGCTGGACATCCCTTTGTCACCACCTGAATAGTCCAGGTAAGAAGCTGAGGGCCCAGTTCGTCCATGGAAGGAAAGAGTACAGAGAAGCAGCTGGTGATCCAGAGACTCTGTCTGATCCAAGGAGGTCTCTGTGCAGCCTGGGAAACAGTTTGTGCATGAGTGTGCAGAAGAGTGTCATTTTTCTTGCCTTGTCCACACACTGAGAACAAGGTAGAGAACTATGGCAATACCAGATTAGGTATCAGAATTCCCACTTGTAAATGAATGACTGTAACTAGGAATTAATAGAAAATAAGATGGGCTCAGTCATATGGAATCAAATTATGGAGAAATTATGAAAAGACAGGCCATCAAGGAAAGACCAAAAAGTGACATAATGAAATGATATTTTAAAAACACACATCTACTGGGGCTTTTGGCAAAAATATAAACTGAGAACAGGGAAATTTAACATTTCACTGTAGTTCAGACTGGAAGGGAAAACAGAAAAGGTTACCAGAAAATTACCATAAAACAAAATGCAGAACGCTGAACAAATTCTAAATTTTATATAACTCTGTAAATATAAATAATTATTGCAGAGATGAGCTGTTAGTTTACTGATTCTCTTTCTTTCTGGGCTCAATGTGTATATTTCCAAGACTCCTTTGCAGTTGAGCATAGCCAAGTGTTGAAGTTCTGGCCAATGTAATGGTGGCAAAAGTAATATACTCTACTTCCAGATATGGCCCTATAAAGTTTCTGTGGGATTATCTACTCTTTCTCTGTCTTTCCCTATCTTCCAACTAAATGGACAGACTTCCTAGAATATAGGAATGGCAGAACCTTGAAATGAAGGAACCTGTGTCTCCAAACAACCACAGGGAAGGTTACTCACTAAGTAGAAACTTCTTGGAACATAAACCACTGAGACTGGATGGTTTATTTGACAAAGCAGCTGGCATTTCTAACCCTAAATAACACAATTATATAAACTCAAACCTAATGGTTTATAATGTTTTAACCAAAAATATGGAAGGAGGTGACGTATTTCAAAGCACAGGAAATAGTGAACAGATCAGATAGAGAATTTTATTTTATTTTTTGATTTTTAATTAATTATTTTTGTGGGAAGAAAACAAGTTACAGATAAGTATACATATTATAATACCATAATTACAAAATTATAAACCATGCAAATATATATTGCAAATATATATTATTTACTCTTGTGTGTGTGATTTAAAAGTTTCAAATACCACAGGAATGATAAACATCAAATCCAGTGTACTGATTATTATACCTGGGAATGTATAATGGGGAATAGAATAGAAGAGATGTCCACAGAGAATGTCAACTATCTCTGTGATGGCTGATTTTTTTTAATTTAATTTTTCTTAATTTTGCATATATATGTGTATTTATATTTATATTACATTATTGTTTACCCTGGAATTTTCCCACTTCCTTAACACCTGTTAACCATCCTGCTCTTTGTGCCCTCCACCTCCCCTGCCTTCTTCCCCCTCCTCCTCTCTTGCTCCATCATTCAGCCCCGTTGATTGTTTGTAATTTTTCTTACTCCTTTGTTTGTTTTTCCCTATATCTGTCATATAAGTGAGACCATCTTATATTTCTCTTTTTCTTTTTGACTTATTTCTGCTAATACGAGTCCTTCTAGTTCCATCCATGTTGCTGTAAATGATATATATTTGTCCTCTTTGATTGATGCATCGTATTCCATCAGGTACATATATACCACATTTTATTCAGCCATTCATTGGTTTGGGGGCATTTGGTTTGTTTCCATATCTTGGCAATTGTAAACAGGGCTGCAATAAACACGCACATACAGGAGTCCTTTTGAATTAGAGTTTTCATGTCCTCTGGGTAGATTCCCAGTAGTGGGATTTCTGGGTGACATGGTAGTTCCACTTTCAATTGTTTGAGGGTCCTCCACACAGTCTTCCATAGTGGCTGGACCAGTTTGCACACCCACTACAGTGTAGGAGAGTTCCTTTTTCTCCACATCCACGCCAACACTTGTTGTTGTCCATTTTATTTATATGGACCATTCTTACTGGTGTAAGATGGTATCTCAGTGTGGTTTTAATTTGCATTTCCCTGATTATTAGTGATGTGGAAGATTCTTTCATATGCCTATTATCCATCTATATCTCCTCTTTGGTGAAGTGTCTTTTTACTTCTCCCCTAAATAGGGAATTTTAATAAAGTGCAGTGAACACAACACAAAATGAGACTTGTGGAGATGGAACCCATAACCCTGCTTTGGAAGCACATAATTAAAAATAAACACATAAGAAGAAAGAAGTCAACAGAATGGCAACACTCAAGAGCAAAACACCAAAGCTCTAAATGGGAAGCCACCATTCTGAAAATGCATGCAAATTAAAAAGTATTTCCTTGGGATTGAAAATGGCTGAGGCATGTTCCACAAAGCACCAAATAGATAAAAGTCACTGATTCCGAACAGAGATGAAAAATTCAGAGCAGAGGTCAACTGTGCTAATGACATCAGCAGTTTCTAAAAGTTCCCTTCTGCTGAAAATCAAATATCAGACTCAGTCTTTACTTGCTCTGCCTGAATTTCATCTCTTGGAAGCCACAGGAAGTCACAAAGGGAACTGATGCTCCAAACCTAATTCTGAGAAATAAGGGGAATATGGCTGGTGATTGGATGTCACAGGAAGAGATCATTCATTTTGAAGTCTCTAATAGGAAAGGAAAAGAAAGCTGCAAATTGCTGGACATGCATTATGTTTGAGAAAACAGAATGTTTGATTGATTGGGGGAGAAATACAGATATAATTGGAGTTCTTGAAGAGGAATTTGACATAAGAGAGTACCGAAATAATAAAAGTATGAAACTCTAGGCTTCTTGTCCTGGATAACCTATTTTATGAGGTAGGAAGTAAAAAGGTTTTTTTCTTCACTTGCGGTAATATTGCTTTATACTGTTTGTGTTTTAGAAGTATAGGATATGCCCTCATCAAGTATTGTTATCACACTGCACCCTCTTAGTTCACCACCATAGTCTATTATCCTCTATATATGACATATAAGTGGCAACAATAGGTATTTGTCTTTCTCCTTCTCACTTATTTCAGTTAGCATAATGCCCTCCAGCTCCATCCTTGTTGCAACAAATGGTATGAGTTTATCTTTTTGATGACTTAGTAGTAGTCCATTTGGGATGTATACCATATCCTTTTTATTCACTCATCTGTATTAGGGTACTTAGTTGTTTCCATAACTTGGCTATTATAAATAATGCTGCAATGTACACAGGAGTACATGTTTCCCTTCTAATTAGTATTTTGAATTCTTTGGGTAGTTGTCTAGATGTGAAATTGCTGAAGTTGATGGCACATCACTTTTAATCTTTTGAGAAACCTCCACAAGTTCTCCACAGGGGTTGGACCACCAGCAATGGTTCCCACCATTTCCTCCACATCCTTTCCCACATTTGTTACTTTTGGTCTATTTTATATGAGCCCTTCTCATGGGTGTGAGATGGTATTTCATTGTGGGTTTGATTTGCATTTCTCTGATGATAAGCAATGATGAATAATTTCTTATGTGTCTGGTGATCATCTGCATGTCTTCTTTGGAGCAATGCCTAGTTAGCTCTTTTGCCCGTTTCTTGATTGGGATGTGTGTGTCTACTCTTGGTCAGTGTTGAGTCAGGAAAAAACAAACAAACAAACAAACAAAAATATATATATAATAGGTAGTCAAGCAAGAAAGGACCCATTACAATGATCTCATAATATTGAAAAGGCTTGAGGGGTAGAAAGTCACTACCCAACAATCAGGAAACCACATAAAACTATTGATGAAACTACAGCTTCTAGGTCAGTGAAATGTGAGAAAGCCACAGCAGAATCACAAGTTCATGTGTCACTATTCCTGATGAAAGAAGAATAAGCCATATCTCATGTCCTCCTTTCAAATCTCACATAAGTAACTTTCACAGGTCTGCTCTAAACAAGAACATTGCTGAAAAAGAATTCTGGAATACAATTCCCTAGTTTCCAGACTTTTTCATACAAGGGAAGACAGAGAAAGGTAACAAATGTCAGCAGAATATGTACCTGACACACCCCTGTCTGGAAACTTTAGGAGGATATACTCCAGAGAAATACAAGATGAAATCAAAACAGGGAAAGTTTATGTGATAGCACATAAACTGAGAATTGAGAACAGAAAAAAGACAAAAGAATTTTATAAGCTGCTGGGAGGAAGAAGTCCTAGCATGACAACTGGGTTGCTACCTATAGAGGAGACAGCCCAAATGAAAACAAGAGAAAAGAGGAATTAAAGGAAGCACTCCAAGGAAAATGAATGTTGATGGAATAGTGGGACTGTATCAGATGGTTTCTAAGGCTCTGTTGGAGAGATAAGGAAGAATTATGTACAGGTACATAAAAATCTAAACAAATTTAAAAAGCAATGCAATAATTAGCTCCTGGGGGAAGAAAATATAAATATATTACTTGGTTTAAGGAACAATGTTTGCAGTCATAATTTCAAAAAACGCTAAATATGGATTGAATCAAGATGCATTAAAATTATTTTGGAAGAAGAAAAAGGAAGGAGAGTCAAGATAGTTGTGAAAAAATCAAATTCTCACCTTTTGTGATCAGAAGCATAGGCTAATTCTAAAATGAAAAAAATCTATAAAGTGATCCTATTAATTTTGAGTTAGAGATTAAATAATAAGAGAAATAGCTAAAAGTCATAAATTCGAGAAGTGGTCTGCAAGAACAGGGAGGGAAAAAGCAAGGAATCTATAGCTTTTGTTGAGCTCTGTAGAATTTGACTATGAAAAGGATATACATTTTTAATGTATACATATAATTAAAATTTAATTAGTATACAGGTTAATGTTTATATACAATTAAAACAACATACATATATGAATTAGTTATAAAACACCCTAACTTTTTTCAAAAGAATGAGTAAGCAGGTAAACAATGGAAATGCAAGCTGAAACCCTGTGCTTCTCACACTTCAATTTACCTTCAAACTCCTTGGGATCTTGTTAAGATGCAAATGTTAACTCTGGGATAGACTCTGATCATTATTTCCTTCAACTTCTGTTCTCCGGACCATAAATTGAGCAACAAAATTGTAAAGTATGCTTTGTTTTAGGAGAAGGCATAATTGAGAAATAATTAGGTGGCCAGGGATAAAAATGAAGTTTTAATTGAATACAAGAGGTTCTATTGAACCTCTCCCCAACTCTAGCTTTTCTGCCTTAAACTATACTCTTTCTATACCTAATTCATGCATCATCTCCTCTGTGAAATTTTCCTGATCTTGTGACCCCCTCCCAATCCCAAGCAAAATTATTTCCTACCTTGGGGCCTCCCAGGAAATCACCTATAAGATCATTAGTCTCACTGTTTTGTTATAGTTTATATTGTGTCTATTTCCCCCACTAAAGGGGATTTTCTTTCTACATCTGTGTCATCCTTGAGTTTATCATAGATTTTAGAAATACCAAAGTATTAAAAATGGTCAGAAGAAACAAACCATTCATGAATGGATATAGTGGCAAAATATAGCCACCGGAAGTGCTGGGAAAACAAGCACATGCTCACTGAAGATGTGATAGAATAAATTTCTTTATTTGGTAGGAAATTCATGACACTATAAATCTGCACTTAAAATTCTATGATTCTGAACCCTGGATATTCTGAAATAGTAATTATATATGAAATATTAAAATTTCCAGTGGAGCTATGCTATCATACTTTCATTATTGGGAAAGGAGATATTTTTAAGCTTTTAATACATCTGGTTATAGTTGATCATCTAAGTAAAAGGGGAAAAATCCTTGCAAGTGGTTGTTTAGGGTTCCTCATCCCAATTATAGTGTGAATGTGATTGGAGTATTTCACCCAGCAAGTAATTCTCAGACATAAGCAGGGTGGACTCAATCCTAAAGGTAGATCTCTGTCCATAGTAGATAGTGTCAGATTCAGAAATAAAGCGTTCATTATGCCAAGACCACTATACACTTCAGAACAGTCACTAGTCCAGGTTGTTATCTGTATTTCTGACCAACCAGCTATATAGATCAGTTATTTCTATTACCCCTTCCACAGATTTCAGTTGCCAGTCACAAGCTCAGACTATTATCTTTGCTTTCAGTCTGAGGTTCCCAAGTTTGGTTGATTTTCTGCAGCAGCACAGAGAACCCAGGAAGCCCATATGCTCAACAGATCACCGATTTATTTATAAAGGATGTAACCCAGCAACCGCTAATGGAGTGGGTGCATAGGCCAAGGTATAAAGAAAGAGGATGGCGTTTACATGCCTTCTGCAGGCACATTATTCTTGCCAACTCGTGTCCATGTATTCACCAACCCAGAAGCTCTCCAAAGTCCTTCCTTCTAGGTTTCTATGGAGACTTCACGCCTCTAGTCATGATTCATTTAATCATTGGTCATTGGTGATTGATCAACCTCTCTCCTCCCCAGAGATCTGAGGGCTAAACTGAAAGTTCCAACCCTCCAATCACATGATTGCTTTTCCTGGCAACCAACACCATCCTTAGGAGATTCCCAAAAGTTACCTTCATCTCCATGACACACCTTGAATACTCAATACATTAAACTCTAAGGCTTTTAGAAATTGTGAGCCAGAGGCCAGGCATGGTGGCACGTGCCTGTAGGTGGCAGCCTAGGAAGCACGGCCAGGGCTAGGGATTGTAGTTCAAGCCCGCGGGGGCCATGTAGCGAGACCTAGTCCCAAAAAAATAGCTGGGCGTGGTGGCGCATGCCTGTAATCCCAGCTACCTGGGAAGCTGAGGCTGGGGATCGCTTGAGTCTATGGTACCCCAGACAATGTGAGTCTGCAGTTCCACGGGCAAAAATAGTGAGACCTAGTCTCAAAAAAAAAAAAAGAAGAAGAAGAAGAAGAAATTATGAGCCAGGAACTATGGATGAAGACCTAATATACCTATGAGCAATATATATATTTTCATCTGAATGACCAAATGCATGTTTCATATAAATCACAATATTTCCTAATAGAAATAGGCTTAGGAAACTACACAAGGCTTTAGCTATGAAGGTCATGGGTTTAATATCAGATTCCACAAACAAAACTGACCTCAACTTGGCAGCTTGTGCACCCTAAATTATAGGACTGAAGAGAAAGGCAACACTCATTTTCATTAGGGTGATAAACAGCTGTTAGTAGAGAGCACATGGGACTAGAGAGTGTACACTGTCAGGACAATTTGTAAGTAGCAGGAAGTCCATTACAGTGATAAGAGCAGTAAGTGACTGATACATTGTTCCAGTTAGTCCTGGGAGGTGGGAGGTGCTGGCCTCAACTGGGTGTATCATTTCAGATCCTGGGCTTAAGGCTACAGATATCTGCTGGTGCAGGAGCAAAGCTAGAAAAAAAAAATCCTAAGAAAAAAGCCACAAGGGGAAACAAATAATCTGTCGTCTACCAAAATGTAGGTTTCAATATGTCCTCCAAGTCTGAACGTGAAACTACATGGCAATTACTAATCAGGAGTTCTCATACTTGGAATCACATATATGCTTCAAAAAAACTACTCATGCTAAAGCACCACCACCACTGACTTACTAGCTATGGACTGGAGCCTAAATCTCAGGGTCATGCCCTTTCCTCAAGATCACCCAGTTCTTAGTCAGTTATAGATTAAAGTGGTTATTGTCCTTATCTAGGTGTGCAAATTCTTTCTACCCAGCTTGTATAGTAGCCACTCCTTGATATGCAATGGATAAACAGCTTCACTCATCTAAACATCTTTGGATGTTCTAAAACATTTTTCTCTTTCAGGTAGAATCTTGTCTTTTTCTCTTCAATCATATCACAAGCCAATCTTGCAAAAGCCCGGAAGTTCTGAGTAAGATCTGGACAAAGAAATGATCATTCCATAATTCCCCATTGCCCTGTTTCATCCTGTAACCAAACAGCTGTTGTCTGCTTGCTAATATGTGCCCACACACACGGTCAAACAAACTGTCCATAACCAGCTCATCCTCTCAAGCCATTGGCAGCTGCCCCTAAAATCCAGAAGGATTTTATCATCAATGTATTTGCCCCTTTCCTGAAAATAATGAAACTTAGCTATACCGAGTCCTAATAAACACCTTAGCATCCATATTTCAAATAAAGAAATTGAGTTGGCTATTTTTTAAAATATGAACAATGAACAAAAACACATCATTGTAATCATGATCTATAGTGTTACCTGAACATGGAACCTGCCCTCCCACCCCAGGTAGCAAGCATCCTTCTGGGTGCCCTTTCTGACATGTTTACCTTGGAATCCTCCCAGAAGAGATCTGAGGACTCAGTTGTTTCCCATCCTCTGAGATCACTGTTCTTTGTTGCCTGGTGTTACTATTCAACATCTTTAAATTTTTTATTTTATGTTTTGTTCAGTGTTTTAACTATTTCAAGTAAGAGGTAAATATAGTGCCTCTTATTTCATCTTGATGTGGAAGACTTGGGTGCAATTTTAACTCCAAAAGAGCAAATATTAAATTTATCATCTTTAAAAAGTTAATGAAAAGAAAGTCACTCTCTCACCGTCCTCACAAGATTCACAGGCATCCATTCTAAGTACATCTGTATTTCAGAAATACTAGCTTATGAACATATACCCATTTTAATAGTGAGGAACTGTAGTGATCTTTCTGGTTTTATTAAGTTGTATACAGTTTAATGACTGGGCACATTGTCAACATGTTAGGCTGTCATACCAGTGTCACAGAACATAATTGCACAAACCTAGTCACACTTCCACATGTGCCTAGGGTGTATGGCATAGCTTCATGGAAACACCACTGTATATGTGGCCCATTATTGATCAAAATATCCTTAATTACTGATTGACTATACTACATCTTTAGTCATTTCTCCATTGATGGACACTCAGGCTTTTCCCAACTCTTAACTATTATGAATAATGCCACCAAGAACATAGAGGTGCACGTATCTTTTCAAATTCATGTTTTTGTATTCTCAGGATATAAAAGTGGAATTCTTCAGAAGTGAAATTGCTATGTTGTATGGGAGTCCTATTTTCAATTTCTGGAGCAAAATCCACAGTGGCTTTGATAGATGCTATACCGATTAATATTCCCTCCAAAACAAGGGTCCCCTTGCCTTCACATCCTCACCAGTATTTACTGGTTATCCTTTTTATCATTCTAGCAGAAGGGAGATGACAGCTCACAGTGGGTTAGACTTGCATTGCCCTGATGAGTAGTGGTGCTGAAACCTTTCATGTATCGGCTGGCCATGTCTTCTTGGTGAAATGCCTGCTTACATTCTCTGCCCATGTGTCAATCAGGCTGTTTATTTTTGTTGTTGCAGACTTCTATGAGCTCTTTATTTTTTATAGGAACCCCTTATTTGATATGTGATTTGCAAATGTCTTTTTTTTATTCAATAGATTGACTTTTATTTTTTCCGATGATGGAATCCATCATCAAAGTAGAAAGCTGTGCACAAGCTTTCTACCTAGATGCAATCCCATTTGTTTATTTTTGCTTTTGTTTCTCTTGATATTGGGATGAATCCACAAAGACATCATAAAGCCAGGGTTGGAGGTGGGAGCTAATTCCCCCACCCCAATAGTTTGGGCCCTTGGGGAGGGTCCCCAGCACACCCCAACCAAGGCCCAGGCTGCAGGTGAGGGTGGGAGTAGGATGAGTCCTGCACCACCAGGGTCTCAGGATCTTGGGGTATAGGGGTCAGCCAACATGAAAAAGGAAGCATGGAACCCAGTGAACACATGAGTCTGGAAAAAAGGAGACAGTCTCCTCCACCATAGGAAGCGGCAAAATCAAGGAACCTGGAGAACCACGCCACACAGCTGCCCTACATGAGGTTCCTGACAAGCTCAGCCTGGCTGTCCACTTCAAAGTTACCGCTGGAGATCTGAGCAGCCTTATCTGCTGCATTCCAGAAGCACAGGTCCTCACCCAGGAAAAAGATACTGCTCCAAAAACGAGAAAGAAGAGATCAGTGGGCCAAACATCGACCAATGACTTGCAGCAAGATCGGAGTTGGAGTGACAGCAGTGGGGAAGGAGAAAAGGGGGAGCAGGGTGGTGGAATATGGGTGCATTTCTGAGGAGAGGGGCATACCTACTCTCAGGAATAATAACCATACAAATAAAAGCAATGTTGAGCTGGGCACGGTGGCTCGTGCCTGTAAGCTTCAGCCTATGAAGTGGCCGGGGCCAGGGATGGCGGTTCGAGTCCTGCCTAGGGCCCGTAGCGAAACCTAGTTCCAAAAAAATAGCTGGGCATGGTGGCACGTGCCTGTAATGCCAGCTACCTGGGAAGCTGAGGCTGGGGATTGCTTGAGTCTGTGGTATCCCGGGTAACGAGAGCCTGCGGTTCCACCGGCAAAAATAGCGAGACCTAGTCTCAAAAAATAAAAGAAATATAGTTCTTTAGCAAAACAGAATGTTTTTTATTTTTTATTTTTTAATAATTTATTTATATGTATATATGTCACATCTTTGTATTCCCAGGGTTCACTAACCACCTCCCCTCCCTGACCGCTCCCACTCATTCCATCTCCCCTTACCCCCACCCACAGTTGTGCACTTTAGTTTGTTTTGACTTTTCCTCCTGGCCTTTTGTTTGTTTTTCCTATATCCCACATATTAATGAAACCATTTGGTTTCTGTCTTTCTCTTTCTGACTTGTTTCTGCTAATATGATTTCTTCTAGGTCCATTCATGTTATCTCAAATTCATCCAAGTTGTCATTTTTAATTGATAAGTAATATTCCATTGTGTATATATACCACATCTTTTCCACCCATTCGTCTGTTTTGGGACATTTGGGTTGTTTTCATGTCCTTGTAATTATAAATAGTGCTGCAATAAATATCCAAGTACAGGTCCCCCTTTGTATAAGTATTGAGATCTCCTTTGGGTAGATTCCCATAAGAGCAATTGATGGGTCAAATGGTAGTTCTATTTTCATTAGTTTGAGGGTCCTCCACACAGCTTTCCATAGTGGCTGGACCAGTTTACACTCCCACCAGCAGTGTAAGAGTGTTTCTTTCTCTCCACATCCACACCAGCACTTACTGCCCAGTAAAGCAGAATGTTTAAGTTCACTTATAAACCACATGACACAACTGAGAATAAGGTTTAAAACACAATTACAAAAATAGCTTCTCACACTGTAAAGATCAATACTGAACTCATGAGAGCTGAATCTAACACGGTCTCTTTTTATTTTAAGGAGAAACTTCCTACCTTCTCAGAATCTTCAGATGTGTAAAGTCGGGGCCTCAGAACAAGAGAGAGAGAGCATGGAGATTCATAGGTCTGGATGGTTTCACTACACTCGCTTACTTATTATTGAGCCTTTCAGGTGCTCAACTCTTCATGTGATGGCACCACATCACATCCGCAATAAAAATATCAATAACCCTCCACCACCATCCACCAGACCTTTTGCCCCCACCACATCCATACCCCCACTCTCTCTCCATAAACTCTGTTCTGAACTCAGAATCCTAGGTGTTGGCCGCTAGACTCAAGGTAGGAGAAATGAATTTAGGAAAAGAGATTTACTCAGCCACAGCTGGGGGCCAAATGGAGATATGAGCTATGAGGCAACTTTATTCACAAAATGAAGGGGTATTTATAGGGACACAGGTCGAGGGTCTGTTGAATTTTAAAGAAGACAAACACAAACCTGAGAGACAATTAACATTCTAAAGCCTAAGAATAACCAGCCTCAACTTCCCAGGTAGCTGGGATTACAGGCATGTGCCACCACACCCAGCTATCTTTTTGGAACTAGGTCTCCCTACGGGTCCCAGGAGGGACTTGAACCGCGCTCCCTAGCCCCAGCCACTTCATAGGCTGAAGCTTACAGGCACGAGCCACCATGTCCGGCTCCAAGGTTTGTTTTACTTAGACTTAAAACTCTCTTCAATCTCTCCAAAATTTAAAATATGTTTACAGTGAAATCATTTTTAAGTGTTATAATGTAGTTTTCCATAAAGGTATGGAACCCATCTTCTTTCTGTTTTCATTGTAATCTGCCCTATAGAACTACGTGTGAGTGGGCACTTTATGTACTCTATATTATGCATTCAGTTTGGGCTTACTTGTCAGAGACAGAGACCTGTTAAATTAGGGCAATTGGTTACACATCACTGCAATGCTGACTTAAACTATGTTCTTGCTCAATACACAAAGATTTCCCTGATTTTGTAGTTTCTCCTCCAGGAAAAATACTGACCTACTTAATAACAATGTGAAGGTTAACTGTTAGATTTTTTTCAGAGAATGCTTGTTTATACACATTGTCATTAATGCGCTACACTACAAATATATACATTGAAGTAAGATCCTGGCTTTTAATTTAGAAAAACCTGCTACTGGAATACTTTATTGTTGTTACCAATATTTCCCTAGTATAACACTATGTTAAAGGAAAAAAAAAAACTGACCCTCTGTTTTGTCTAAAACAATGGCCAATACATACCAAGGCTATTTTGGGTTTGTTTTTTTTTTTAATTATTTTTAATGTTAACATCATATAATTTTCTACAATCTAAGACTAAAAAGGGCCGGGCACAGTGGCTCGTGCTTGTAAGCTTCAGCCTATGAAGCGGCCGGGGCTAGGGATAGCGGTTCGAGTCCCACCTGGGGTCCGTAGCGAGACCTAGTTCCAAAAAAATAGCTGGGCATGGTGGCGCGCGCCTGTCATCCCAGCTACCTGGGAAGCTGAGGCTGGGGATTGCTTGAGTCTGTGGTACCCCGGGCAACAAGAGCCTGAGGTTCCACAGGCAAAAATAGCGAGACCTAGTCTCAAAAAAAAAAAAAAAATCTAAGACTAAAAAGGAATCTTAAAGATCATTGTCTCAAGGTTTCCACCCAGAACATCCATATAAAATCTGTTCATCCTCAGGTGAGTCAGGGCTTAACTCTTAGTACTAATTTGGACTATCATTGTACCACTCTGGTAAAGATCCATATTTAATTAAATATTTTCCCTTATGACCACTGATTTATTATTCAATAAAATATTCCTTTTAAGAACTAATTAATCAAATAAAACTTGTTCATCCAGGTGTCATTTAGGTGTGGAATATAGAGAAACTGAACAAAGGGTCAGGGAAAAAAACAAAACTTTGCAAACTGACCATAGATGGAGCAGAAGAAGGTGAGGGAGAGGGCTCAGAATAAGGGAGGGAAGAGCACAAGAGACTGTGATGATGGATAACCAGGGCTGCTATCGTGGTGGGAGAACTACAGGGATTATACCTGAGGGGAGAAATCAAACACTATATCAAAATGAACAACATATAAGCAAATAAATAAATGTAATTATTAAAAAAAAGATCTGGTTAGGCCGTGCTTGTAAGCTTCAGCCTATGAAGCGGCTGGGGCTAGGGATCGCGGTTCGAGTCCCGCCTGGGGCCCGTAGCAAGACCTAGTTGCAAAAAAATAGCCGGGCGTGGTGGCACGCACCTGTAATGCCCGCTACCTGGGAAGCTGAGGCTGGGGATTGCTTGAGTCTGTGGTACCCCGGACAACGAGAGCCTGTGATTCCACAGGCAAAAATAGGAAGATCTAGTCTCAAAAAAAAAAAAAAAAAAGATCTGGTTACCCAACCTCTTAGCAAACTCTAAAAGAGCACCCTACTTCAAATTGAAATTAGGACAAAATGGGGCAGAAGCCTCCAGCCACATTTAAAATGTGACTTGTGTCATCCAGGTTCCCTCAGATTCCTACCAACTGCAGGTAGCAGTTGTCAGTCAAAACTGCAGTTCAACAACAGGGTTTATTTACAAGAGAATTCAACAAGGAAAACAAAAAGTCCTTAAAGCCACAGTGGCCAGTTATCTTACCCCAGTCACCACATTCATTCCCAAAGGTCCCAAAGACATGCCCAAAATGGTGCCCTTTGCCCCTCCAAACCTGAGGCAGGCACCCCGCAAAGTTCAGTCTTTCTCCAGCAGCTTCTCTTCGCTTCTTCTCTCTTCAGTGTTCTGAGCAGCCCCACTTCTCCAAGCCTCTTCAAACTTCAACAAATGCTGATTCCAAATCAGCTTTCCAAATCCCTGGCCATCTCCAAGTACCAGTTCACTATGCCACCTTGCTGCGGTGCCACACTCTCCACACGAGTCATTCTTCTACTGGTCACCACGGCTCCTTGCTACCTCCAGTTCATTCTTGCAGGGGGCTTCTGCCCAGCCTGGTCACTACTCTTTACAGGCCTGCCATTTTCACCTCTCTCCTCTCCCCAAAAGTCTGTCTTTTTGTTTCTGCTCCTTTCCATTTGGTTTTGGTTTCCTAAAAGCCAAAGGCTCCAATTTCCCTTCACATTTTCTAGGTGATACATTTTCTCTTCCCCTCCTGGGATTTGCAACAAAGTAAAAGTACCCTTTCTGATTAGGTCTCTTTTACCACGGTGTTTTTCAGACACAGTTAAGGGCATCAATGCCTGTATTTTAATACTGCCCATATTGGAGTCCTGGCTTCAAGATCATAACCCTTTCAAATGTGTGGTGGAAGTTAAATGTTAGAAATGTCTTCCTTTAAACCAAGATGCAAAATTTTTTTGGCTTCCCGATCTTTGGTCTTCCTTCTGGAACTAAAAACACTCAATCTAATCAATCTTGGACAGCACATCCTTTTAACTCCCATGACAACTGTCAGGCACCCAACGGTTTTCCACCTCCCAGTTCCAGTTCCTTCTTTCCTGATGTGACATGATTTCCTGAACTCAGCCTCCTTCCTGTTCGTCCTTTCAAGACAGGCTCTAATTTCTCACGGTACTCTTCAAATGTAGTACTAAAAACTGATAACAGAACTCCGGAAGTACCCGCCCGTGGAAATAACGCATGCGCCCATGTCCCTTCCGGTCCTCCTCCCGCTGGTATCAGCACCAGCTGCAGACAATGCAAGAAGCTCTGCACCTGGGTCCTACTTTATTTCCTGCTTGTTGTCCAAGAGCTTCAGCTGCAGACAGCTTCCCTCCAGCTCTGGAGGCCCCACTATCGGTCCTGCTCGCTGGATGCCAAGTGCAGGTGCCAGTTAGCGCTCACACCGCCCCTCCCACCCCATCCCTACACACCCCTGTTAATTCCACCTTCTGGAAGTCTCTCATAGTCATCCTCTCCAGTCTTTCATTCAAAAGCGTTTATTGCAGCCATAAGGAAAGACAAAATGTTGCCATTGACTGCAAAATGGAGGGAGTCCAAAGGAATTATGTGCAGCGAAGCAACGAAGAATGACAAATACCGGACATTTATATAGCGGACAATTCGATAAAGTAAAATGCAAACGCTAACAGGCATTATTAATAAATGAAATGAGGGTTGTGAGATTAAGGAAGGAGGGAGAATGGATCAAAGGGGATATAGGGGTTAGCAGTGGAGGAGGCAGGGAATGAAATTAACCGCACCTGCTGGAAGAGCCCGGCAACATTCAGTTCATTCCTTCACTGACCGAACGTTAATGTCACCTGGGGATTTTATTAAAATGTAGAACCTGGTTCAGTAGGTCTATAGTGGGACCTCACATTCTGTATATCTGACAAGGCCGTTGAAGCCAACGGGTTAATTTGACGTGTATACTTTGAGTAGGAAGGGAGTCCCACTCTGTATAGGGCACTCTCCTAGCTCCTGGAAATGATAAGGAGCCTAACACTCCTGACCAAAGGCCCATGGCCTACTTGGGGAGTTAAAATACACATCAAAAGACAAGTAAGAGACAGATGAAGCCATCGATTCTACTTCTCTTTTTAAGGTACAAAGAGTCATTCTCATAGATGCTACTAATCATGTGTATCTGGAAATATTTCACACACATATTCCTAGAATGATAGAAACATTCATTTCAAGCCAGGCATGGTGACTCATGCTGTAAGCTTCAGCCTATGAAGTGGCTGGGGCTAAGGAGGGCGGTTCAAGTCCCTCTCAGGGCAACACAGCGAGACCTAGTCCCAAAAAATAGCTGGGCGTGGTGGTGTGCGCCTGTAATCCCAGCTACCTGGGAAGCTGAGGCTGGGGATTGCTTGAGTCCGTGGTACCCCGGACAACGTGAGCCTGCAGTTCCATGGGCAATAATAGCGAGACCTAGTCTCAAAAAAAAAAAGAAAGAAAGATTCATTTCAGCTTTTCAGGGTTTATGAAGAAGTGCAGAAACTATCTAAACCAAGAGTTTACACAATCCATCCCAACATCTCTGCCCAAGGAGTAAGTCTGAAACTGGTTCAGTTTGTAACAGTGAAATAGTAGAAACAATCTGTTCTCCTACAGGGGGCAAGGCAAATAAAATGTGATTATTAACTCTTTTTTTTTTTTTTTGAGACTAGGTCTCGCTATTTTTGTCCGTGGAACCGCAGGCTCTCGTTGCCTGGGGTACCACAGACTCAAGCAATCCCCAGCCTCAGTTTCCCAGGTAGCTGGGATTACAGGCACATGCCACCACGCCCAGCTATTTTTTTGGGACTAAGTCTCACTACAGGCCCCAGGTGGGACTCGAACCGCAATGCCTAGGCCCGGCCACTTCATAGGCTGAAGCTTACAGGCATGAGCCACCATGCCCGGCCTTGATTATTAACTCTTAACATGTATGAACTAGAGCTGCTGGAACAAACATGAATGAACACCGAAAGCCAGTTTGACTGAAAAGAAAAACAAATAGCTAAAGGATACATAGAACATGAAAGTTTTGTTTGTTTTGTTTTTACGTACATATGGAGGACTTATCTTCCAGGTGTTGTTTTAGATTCTCGGGATACAGTGTCAAAGAAGTCAAAGTTAGCCCCCATCTTCACATTCAATAGAATTCCAATTTCAGTTGAAAAGCAAAACCACCCAGAATGATGAGACCTCTTATAAGGATTTGACCACATAGTTGGGAGAGGTGGTTACAGAATTTATGTATATCTCTTGCTTCTTTATTGCTGACCAGAAGCCAAGAGGGCAGGTAATTGGAAAAGAAAGATGGCAAGAAAGTGGGGAGAGAAAGGGCAAGTTAGAACTCATGAGAGTAAGTTGGAATGCAAGGCAGTTTCTTTCATCTCAATGTCCATCAGTCTCCTTCATCTCTAATCTTTACCCTCTATCCAGAATCTATACCCAGCTGACCTAGACCTTGGGGTGACAGAAGAAATAGGCAGTAGTTGTAGTTGCTACCTCATGGCAAGATGAGTCAGCAGAAACCTAACCGTGGGTGTCAGTTGCAATAACACCAGCTCCACATCAACTTTTGGTGCAAACATGATTCCATTTCTCCTCTCCAAATCTCTCTCAAGGCTAATCCTGAGACCCACACAGGGAAGGGAATTAGCTAAACTCAGCTAAGCTGACCAGAACAAAGTTACCACACCATGATCTTGTCACTCTCCCCACCTCTCCTCTGTTGCATACTAATTGATCCTTCTCACTACAGGAGACAATTCTACATACCACTCCCCACTGCCACCTCTCCATCAGAAACAGCATCAAGTCTAAACTCCTTTGCACCTTGTGTTCAGCTTAGATCTATGTGCATGATGTGGAATGTGGGTACAGGTTGAGAGATACACCCCAGATAAAAGGAAAGCCTTTCATCTGTCTCACCCCCTCTGGCACACTATAGGGTGGTCAACAGCAGGTCTCTCACCTGCGACACAGCTTCCTAACCTCTTTGGAATGTCCCAAGAGACATATGACCTATTGGTAATGACTGATTGTTATCCCCACAGGTAAATTCTCCTGTTATCACCCGTACCCCTGCTGTATGTCACGTATGCTTGGGAATCAGGTTATTACTTTCTCATTAACTCATTGTGATCATTTCTCTGCCAGGGCCTATAAGGGGCTTCATAACTTCATTGAAGGGGGACCTGGACATGCTTCCAAGGATCCCCATTCTGTGGGCTAGCCTCACAGGTTGCTATCAATCTCTTCCATCGCATTTCTTCTTTCCCACTTGTGACTCCTAACACGGGGCAGAAAACTTAAAATGAGAGATCTTTATTATTTTTGTAATTTACATAATTTTATTACATTTTAAAATTGATTGCACACACACACACACACACGTTGCATCATTGTCAATTCCAAGATTCTCCCACCACCTTATCTCCCATTAATCATCTTAATGTCTTGTGCTCATCCCTCTCCTGATTTTTCCCTCCTCCCCTTCTCTTGCTCTATGTTTTAGTTCTGTTGATAGTTTTAAAATTTTCTTGTCCACTTTTTGTTTTGTTTTGTTTTCCCTTTATCCCCCATATAAGTGAGACCATCCGTATTTCTCTTTTTCTTTCTGGCTTATTTCAGCTAAGATGATTCCTTCTAGCTCCATCCATGTTGCTGTGAATGACATAGGTTTGTCTTCTTTGGGACACCTGTACATGCATGTTTATTGCAGCACTATTTACAATTGCCAGGATATGGAAACAATCCAAATGCCCCCAAATGGGTGAATAGTTGGAAGAGACATGGTACGTGTACACAATGGAAAATAGAAGATCTTTAAATGAAATAGAAATGTGTTTCTCTTTTGGAAAGATGGCCGGGTGGGGAGTCTATGCTTATGAGGTTTTCCATTGCGACAGGGACCCTAGCTCTTTCTGTCACTCTATGTCTGAGTGATATTATTTGTTTTCCAGAACTGAGATAGAAAAAGCACGAAGACAAAACAAGCCAAGAATGTTTTCGGACTCCACTGCCTTTAATGACCTAAGACAAACTCCCTGAAGTTGCCACATGATGTTCAGTTTACAGAACTCCATCACCTGGCCACATCGAGCTGCCAAAAGATTGAGAAATGTAGCCACAACCTGAGCATTTGTGTCCAACTAACATGTCTATTACTACTTAATGATGGGAGAAATTAGAGCCAGGCACAGTGACTCGTGCCTGTAAGCTTCAGCCTATGAAGCGCTGGGGCTAGGGATTGTGGTTCGAGTCCCACTCGGGGGCAACACAGCGAGACCTAGTCCCAAAAAAATAGCTGGGCGTGATGGCATGCACCTGTAATCCCAGCTACCTGGGAAGCTGGGTCTGGAGATTGCTTGAGTCTGGTACCCCTGGTGGTACCCCGGGCAAAACGAGCCTGTGGTTCTATGGGCAAAAGTAGCAAGACAGTCTCAAAAAAAAAAAATGATGGGAGAAATTAAATATTGGGGACAATAATTATGAGTCTCTCCACAGGTGAAATATTACCTGCCCCTACGTATTCCTCTAGCTTCCTTTCTGGTCCATCCATTCATATTTTAATAGAAAAAAATAGCATTGGAATGCTTGTTTCACCCAGCACTCCAGGAATGACTACGGTTTCACACTTACCACTGCCTTGCTGCAGTTCCCTCTTCCATTCACCTACCAGTCCAACACCTATGTGTCTTTTGAGAGCTTATTAGCTGTTTGTCCCAGAGATTCCATCTATGAAAAAATAATTCATGAAAGTAATTACATCATGATATGACAACTGTTTGTTGACACATCTGTCTCCCTTTGTCTGAGTTCCGTAAGTAAGGGGATTATCTTTAGCCTCAAATCTCAATATTTGATCTGATGTCTGGTAAAGAATGCTAGGAAATGCTTGCACAGCCAAGACTTGCAGAGTATCGAGGAGGCCATATTTTATTCAGTTATACGCTGTTTCTATGAATGCTATCTGAAGGTTTGCCTTGAGCAGCAACCAGCCACAGCCAGCCATATGAAATGACTGTATTACTTTATCTGCTTACAGAGCAAAGATGAAGCACAAGCTTCTCAACAAGAAAGGAGCTTGCCTGAGGAGAGTAGTAATTGCTTCTTTATCTCTTAAACACAGTATTGAGGACAAGCACAGATGGTTGCCCAACCCTCCCTGTGCCTTCAGGGAGGAAGACAAATGTCACAAATCTACAGCCAAAATACTACAGGATGCAAAAGAAGGTTAAGAAGAAGGTCTCAGGAGACAAAGTAAAAACCAAAATGACAGACATCTCTCATCACTGAGACACTATTCTTCTTCAGGCTACAATCTGATGGAGGAGGTAGACAGTCCTCTCCCTACCAGTAAATATTTCCTGGCCTCTTTATGGTGTCTCCCCAAGAACAGGAAGGCCTTTGAGATGTAACTTTGTCCCCACCCTCACCCCACCATATTTGGGGTTATTTTGAAAGGATATAAAAGCTCTTGCTTTGACACACAAATCCTCCAAGCGTTGGGGAAAACCCTTCCTGGGCAATTATTGGTATTACGGCAGCCATTATGTTTTGCTGAAGAGCATATGTGAAAAATATATTAAATAAAAGATATTTTGAGAGAAAGCAGTTAGCTAAACTGTACTGTCTAACTTGACATTCAGAGACTCAAATAAGTCATGTGTGGACAATTCTAAGTCTTGACTGTATTCTCTTAAGGATCTCTTTTTTTTTTAAATTTAATTTATTTATTTATCTATATTTCACATCATTTCAGTCCCGGGGGTCACCCACCACCTCCCCTTCCCACCCGCTCCAGCTGGTCCCCATTCTCCCCTTGTGCAGTTTCATTTGGTTGACCATATATTAGTGAAACCATTTGATTTCTGTCCCTTTCCATCTGGCTCGTTTCTGCTAGAATGATTTCTTCTAGGTACATCCAGGTTTCCATAAATTCATCAAATTTGTCATTTTTAATTGATGAGTAATATTCCATTGTGTATATGTATCACATTTTTTTCATCCAGTCATCTGTTTTGGGGCATTTAGGTTGCTTCCATGTCTCTTAAGGATCTCTTAATAAAAATGCCACAGAAAATGTCTTCTGAATTATTTTCTTTTTTTTTTTTTTTTGATAAAAGACTTTTTATTTTTTTTTGTGTGGGAAGAAAGCAAGTTACATACAGATAGGTATACATATTACAATACCATAATTACAAAATTATAACCATGCAAAATAATTCGTTATTTACTGATGTGTGATTTAAAAGTTTCAAAGACCATGCCTGTAAGCTTCAGCCTATGAAGTGGCTGGGGCTAGGGCTCGTGGTTCAAGTCCCACTCGGTGCAATGGAGTGAGACCTAGTCCCCAAAAAATAGCTGGGTGTGGTGGCGCATGCTTGTAATCCCAGCTACTGGGAAGCTGAGGCTGGGGATTGCTTGAGTCTATGGTACCCCAGGCAATGTGAGCCTGCAGTTCCACAGGCAAAAATAGTGAGACCTAGCCATAAATAAATAAATAAATAAATAAATAAATAAATAAATAAATAAATAAATAAATAAATAAATAAATAAATAAATAAATAAATAAAAGTTTCAAATACCACAGAAATGACAAACATCAAATCCAGTGTACTGATTATTATTCCTGGGAATGTATAATGGGGAATAGGATATCCACATAGGAGTAGGAAGAGATATCCACAGAGAATGTCAACTATCTCTGTGATGGCTGGTTTTTTTAATTTAATCTAAATTTCTTTTAATTTTGCATATATATGTGTATTTATATTTATATTTCATTATTGTGTACCCCGGGGCTTTCGTACTTCCCTAACACTGTTCACCATCCTACTCTTTTGTCCCCGTCACCCCCTCTCCTTCTTCCCCCTCCTCCTCTCTTGCTCCATTGTTCAGTCCCATTGGTTGTTTCTATTTTTTCATATACATTTGTTTGCTTTTCCCTATATCCATCATATAAGTGAGACCATCCTATATTTCTCTTTTTCTTTTTGGCTTATTTCTGCTAATATGAGTCCTTCTAGTTCCATCCATGTTACTGCAAATTACATATGTTAGTCCTCTTTGATTGATGCATAGTATTCCATCAGGTACATATACCACATTTTTTTCAGCCAATCATCGGTTTTCAGGCATTTAGTTTGTTTCCAAATCTTGACAATTGTAAACAGAGCTATTATAAACATTCATGTACAGGTGTCCTTTTGAATTACAGTTTTCATGTCCTCTGGGTACATTCCCAGTAGTGGGATTGCTGGGTCAAAATGGTAGTTCCACTTTCAATTGTTTGAGGGTCCTCCACACAGTCTTCCATAGTGGCTGGACTAGTTTTCACTCCCACCAGCAGTGTAAGAGAGTTCCTTTTTCTCTACATATGCGTCAACACTTGTTGTTGTCTGTTTCATTTATATGGGCCATTCTTACTGGTGTAAGATCTCAGTGTGGTTTTAATTTGCATTTCCCTGATTATTAGTGATGTGGAACATTCTTTCATATGTATCTCCTCTTTGGTGAAGTGTCTTTTTAGTTCTCCCCATTTTTTGAGTGGGTTTTGCTTTGTTTTTGTTGAACTGTAGGATCTCTGTGGATCTTTGTTATCACACCCTTGTCACTTGTCTGGAAAGCAAAAATTTTCTCCCAGTTGGTTGGGTTTCTTTTTGTTTTCTTTATTGTCTCTTTTGCTATATAGAAACTTTTTTAGTTTGATATAGTCCCAGTTGTTTATGTTTTCCTTCATTTTTTTGCCCACCATAGTTGTTTCCCAAAATGGATTTCTGACGTGAAATTTATGAAGGGTTTGCCCAGGTTTTCTTCTATGTATTTTATGGTTGCAGGTCTCATTTCCAGGTTCTTTATCCATTTTGAGTTGATTTTCATACATGGTGTGAGGGTGTTGCCCCGGTCCATTTTTTTACATGTCTTGATCCAGTTTTCCCGGCACCATTTACTGAAGAGGCTATCCTTGTTCCAGAGTGTGTTTTTTAACCCTTTGTCAAAGATTAGTTGACCATATATGTGTGGTTTTATTTCTGGATATTAGATTCTGATCCATTGGTCTGTCTGTTTTTGTACCAGTACCATGCTGTTTTAAGTACTACAGCTTTGTAGTGTAGTTTGAAGTCTGGACTAGTAATACCTCCATTCTCTTTTCCATTTGTCAAAAGGGTTTTGGCTATTCGGGGGTCTTTTGTTGTTCCACATGAATTTCAGTAATTTTTGTTCTATCTCTTTAAAATATGTCATTGGGATCTTTATTGGAATTGCATTGAATCTGTAGATTGCCTTTGGTAGTATGGCCATTTTGATAATGTTGATTCTTCCAACCCATGAACAGGAAATGTCTTTCCATTTTTTAACATCATCTTCTATTTCTTTTAAGAATGTTTTATAGTTTTCTTTGTATGATCATTTGCTTCTTTTGTTAGGTTTATTCCCAAGTATTTAATTTTCTTTGGTGCAATAATAATGAGGTGTTTTTTAAAAATTTCTTCTTCTTGTGATTGATTCTTTGCATATATGAATGCTGTTGATTTTTGTGTGTTGATTTTGTATCCAGCTACCTTACTGAATTGACTTATTATTTCAGTTAGCTTTTCTGTCAATTTTTCTGGTGTTTCTACATAGAATATCATATCTTCTCTCCCTTTTTGGATTCCTTTTATGTCTTTCTCTTGTCTTGTTGCCCTAGCTAGGACTTCCAAAACTATGTTGAAAAGAAGTGGAGAGAGTGGGCTTTCTTGCCAGGTTCCAGACCTTAATTGAAATGGTTTCAGTTTTTCCCCATTGAGGATGATATTTGCTGTGGGTTTGTCATATATATATATATATATATATAGCTTTTATTATGTTGAAGTATGTTCCTTTTATACCCATTTTTTCCAGGGTTTTCATCATGAAAGGATGCTGAACTTTATCGAATGCTTTTTCCACATCTAATGATATAACCATATGGTTTTTGTTTTTCTCTTTGTTGATGTTATGGATTATGTTGATTGATTTTCAGATGTTCAACCATCCCTGTGCCCCTGGGATGAATCTTACTTGGTCATGGTGGATAATCCTTTTCATGTAATGTTGGATTTGGTTTGCCAAGATTTTGTTTAGAATTTTTGCACCTGTGTTCATTAGGGAGGTTGGTCTGTAGTTCTCTTTCTTCGCACTATCTATATTTGGTTTTGGAATTAGTGTAATGTTTGCTTCATAGAACTTATTTGGTAGCTTTCCTTCCTTCTAAATTTTTTGAAAGAGTTTTAACAGTATTGGTGTTAGTTCCTCTTTGAAAATTTGGTAGAATTCATTTGTGAAACCATCTGGACCTGGGTTCTTGTTTTTAGGGAGAGTTCTGATGAATGTCTCAATTTCACTGCTTGTGATTGACCTGTTTAAGTTCTCTATTTCTTCTTTGTTCAATTTTAGATGACTGTATTGGTCTAGGAATTTGTCCATCTCTTCCAGGTTGTTGTATTTGTTTGTGTATAGATGTTCATAGTAGTCTCTAATTATCTTTTGGACTTTTGCTGGGTCTGTTGTAATATCTCCCTTTCATTTATGATCCTGTTTATTTGAGTTTTCTCTCTTCTTTGTAAGCCTTGCAAGGGTTTTATCAATTTTATTTATTTTTTCAAAGAACCAGCTTTTGGTTTTGTTTATCTTCTTGATGATCTTTTAGTTTCTATTTCATTAATCGCTGCTTTTATTTTTGTTATTTCTTGTCTTCTGCTGAGTTTTGGGTTTTTTGTTGTTGTTGTTGTTGTTGCTCTTTTTTCTAGGTCCTCAAGTTGGGAGATTGGAGTATTTCTTTGGGCTGTTTCAATTCTTTTTATTTGGGCCTGTATTGCTATGAACTTTCCTCTAAATATTGCTTTTGCTGCATCCCACACATTTTGGAACATTGTGTCATCTTTGTCGTTTGTCTCCATGCATGTTTTAATTTTTTCTTTGATTTCCTTTTACCCAGTGATCTTCCAAAAGCCTTTTGTTCAGTCTCCATGTAGTGTTTACTCTCCTTATTTTCTTTTCATTGTTGATTTCTAGTTTGATGTCTTTATGATCAGAAAAACAGTTTGGTATTATTTTAATCTTTGTGTATTTGTTCAGGTTTGTCTTGTGGCCTAATATATGGTCATGTTTAGAGAATGGACCATGTGCATTTGAAAAGAAAATGTATTCTTTCCCTTGGGGGTGCAGTGTCCTGTATATATCTATTAGGTCCATTTGGTCTAGATCTTCCTTTAAAGTTTTTGTGTCTTTGTGTAGTTGCTGTTTTGTTGATCTGCCTTTTGGTAAGAGTGGAGTGTTAAAATCTGCTACCACATATGTATTCTCACCAATATTTGATTTCAGTTCTACTAGTAGTTGTTTTATGAATTCTGGTGCTCCCTAGTTAGGTGCATATATGTTGATTATTGTTATGTCTTTTTGGTGGATTGACCCTTTAACTATTAGGTAGTGGCCATCTTTATCTTTTGTCACTTTTCTTAATTTGAAATTGGCTCTGTTTGATATAAGAATGGCAACCTCTGCTTTCTTGTGGGGGCCATTTGCTTGTAATGTAGTTTTCCAGCCCTGCACCTTCAGTCTATGCTTATCCTTAGAGATCAGATGTGTTCTTGGAGGCAGCAGAATGTTGGGTTCTGTTTTCTGATCCAGTCTGCAACTCTTTGATTGCTAAGTTTAGACAATTGACATTTAGGGTGATTATTGATGTTTGAGATCCTAACAGTTTCCTGGTGGTCATTTTGGGGTTTTGATTTGGTTTCTTTTTTGTTTGTTTGTTTTATTTGTTCTTCTTATGGCTTTGATCTTGAGGTCTCTTGCAAATTTTCTTGGAGTGTAGGTTTAGTGGTAGCAAATTTCTGGAGACTTTGCTTGTCAGAGAAGGTTCTAATTTTTCCTTCATTGAGGAAGAATAGCTTTTCAGGGTAGAGTATTCTTGGCTGGCACTTTTTTTCTTAGAGTTTTTTGTAGACGTGATTCCATTCTCTACTTGCCTGGAGTATCTCTTCAGAAAAATCCGAGGTCAGACTAATGGATTTTTCTTTGCAGGTTATCTGTTCCTTTCTCTAGCCATTCTCATTATTTTTTCCTTATCTTGGGTTCTTGGAAGTTTTGTGAGGCTGTGTCTCCCTGTGGCTTTTCTTTCATTAAAGTAGTTTGATGTCTTTTTTGCTTCCTGTATGTATATTTTCATTTCTTTCATCAGATATGGGAAGTTCTCCTCTATTATTATATTGAAAAGACTTTCAGTTCCCATGACTCCTCTTCTTCTGGATTCCTATTACTCTATGTTTCTTTTCTTTAAAGAAGCTGACATATCTCCGAGCTTTCCTTCAGTCTTCTTACTTTATTTTTCTCTTTCTCTTTCTTCGTCCTTTCCATTTATGTATCCTCAAGTGTGCTGATTTGTTCTTCTATTTCATCTAATCTGCTTCCATAGTTTTTCCCTGCATTTTTGATTTATTGCAACTCTTTTATTGCAACTCTTAAATTCTGGGTCTCGCCGGGCACGGTGGCTTGTACCTGTAAGCTCTAGCCTATGAAGCGGCCGGGGCTAGGAATTGTGGTTCGAGTCTCACCTGGGGCCTGTAGCAAGACCTAGCTCCAAAAAATTAGCTAGGTGTGGTGGTGCATGCCTGTAATCCCAGTTACCTGGGAAGCTGAGGCTGGGGATTGCTTGAGTCTGTGGTACCCCAGGCAATGTGAGCCTGTGGTTCCATGGGCAAAATTAGGGAGACTTAGACTCAAAAAAAAAAAAATTCTGGGTCTCCTTCAAATTCATTTTTAGGGATTCATCTTCATTCTTCAGTTCGTTGATTAGGCTATACATATTGATGCTTTCTTTTTTATATTTTTCTACTTCTTCCCTTAGTGCATTAAATGCTTCTATCATTCTATTGTCCTTTTTTCTGATTCTTCTCTTATCTGTTGGAGTGCATTTAACTTGTTGACTTTGAAATCTTTGTCTGAGATACACATCATTTGTTCAATGGCTTCCTTGGTGTTTTCTGGAAATTGTCTTTTCTTTGGTGATAATGGATTATTTCCTGTAGGGCTTGCTTGCTTGTCTACAGTTTTTCTCTTTACTGTGTTTTGCTTTCTGACTTGTTCTACATATTGAGAAATCATGGCTCTGGTGTTGGTCAGAATGTTGATAATAATGTTTTCCAGGCTGCAAGTAGCTCTGTAGTTTAGTTTACTAATTTGCACCAGCATCTCACCTGGTCGGGTGGGTTCCTTCAGGAACCTGGGTGAAGGGGGTGGCTCTCCGGGTCTACTATGACAGCAATGCAAGGAAGGGACCTTCCCAAAGGCCTGGTGCCGGGGTCAGTGACTTCCGGTGTCTCACCTTGGGAAGGGAAAGGTTGGGTGGTTTCCTTCAGGAAACTGGGTGAAGGGGGTGGCTCTCTGGGACTGCTGCAACAGCGATGCAAAGAAGGGACCCTCCCCTGAATTATTTTAAATGACTATTGATAGCCCTTTGGGAATTCCACACACTGGTTTGTGTCAGTATGAACTGTAGTGTCCTTTCACCCAGCTAATTCCACTTTTGGAAAATTATCCTAAGGAAATAATCAATAATGAATACAGAGATGTTTGTGTGTGTGTGTGTGTATATATATATGATATATATATATATATATCATATATATATATCATTTTATCATTGCTCATAATAGTGAAAAAGCTGAAAATGAATGTCTGATAATAAAGGATCAACAAGCTATACTTTGCAGTCGAGAAATATGATGTCATAGAAGAATATTTATCATCATGGAAAGATATTCAGGAGGCTGAGTAAAAACATAAAGTTTATAAAAGAAAATATTTAGTGTGACCCAAATTTTATTTTCAGTGAATGATCATGTCCTATATTTCAAGGTCCTTTGGTGAGGAACAAACTAGCCAGACTGGGAAGTTAAAAGACTTGGTGTTTATCTTCCTCTTGATATATCCATTTGCACAGTAACTTGAGAACTGTTGATTCTCTGACCATAATAGTTATGCCCCTATAAATAAAAAGAGAGTAAAAACCTTTGGAAGATTCCAAATCTTTCCTTTTGAGATTCAAAGTGTTTGTAAATTATCTGGAGGATGGGGGGGGGGGGAAGGCAGCCAAGAGGGACATCCCAAAGCTAGGATCTCCTAGAGGAACTATTTCCCCCAAATTTCTGGAATCTCTGTGGGCAGATCTGTGAGCATGGACTTGATAGAGGGATTGAGGTAAAATTGAGGCGTCATGGCCCCAGCATTGGTGATAATGCATTGGAATAGTATTCATTGTGCCCTGGTGGGCAGAAACTTGGAAAAGGGAAGTTAAGCCTTCTCACAAGAGAAGAAGAGGTTGAGGAGATTAAGGAGGAGATCAAGAAAAAACATAGAGAGGAAGACAGAGAGCAGAGGAGTAGCAGGAGCAGGTAAGGCCCAGGCCCTAGTCTGGGTCTCTGAGGAGCCCAGGGAAGCATGTTGTAGAAACTTGTGACTTGTGCACTCTGACTTAGAAATTTGAAACTTGAAAACTTGGCTTAAGTTTGAAACTGAGAAGCTTGGAAATTGTCTGGAGACCTCAAAAGAACTTGTGGTGTTGCATTTTTCATCTTGAGAAGTCTGAAGTAGTTGCTGCTGTTGCATCTAGTGAGTGTTGCTGATTTGGGGTCACTTTAGAGTTGAAGCTGAAAGAATGCTGGGGCTGTGCCTTTTGGAGAATAATTGAAGATACCATCCTATTTTTCTTTTTTTTTTCCTTAGTAATTCTATTTTTTTTAATTTATTTATCTATATTTCACATCATCTCAATCCCTGGGGGTCACCCACCACCTCCCCCTCCCACCCACTCCAGCTGGTCCCCATTCTCCTCTTGTGCAGTTTCATTTGGTTGACCATATATTAGTGAAACCATTTGGTTTCTGTCCCTTTCCATCTGGCTCGTTTCTGCTAGAATGATTTCTTCTAGGTACATCCAGGTTTCCATAAATTCATCAAATTTGTCAT
>PVHY01015637.1:0-35580 GCA_004024945.1 Uropsilus gracilis | reverse complement strand
GTGGAACCGCAGGGTCTCTTTGCCCGGGGTACCACGGACTCAAGCAATCCCCAGCCTCAGCTTCCCAGGTAGCTGGGATTACAGGCGCGCGCCACCATGCCCAGCTGTTTTTTTGGAACTAGGTCTCGCTACGGGCCCCAGGTGGGACTCGAACTAGCCCCGGCCGCTTCATAGGCTGAAGCTTACAAGCACGAGCCACCGTGCCCGGCCTTCTTTCTTTCTTTCTTTCTTTTTTTTTTTTTTAATAGTCTAGGTCTCTATGCTGCCCAGGGTAGTCCCGATTCCGCAGACTCAAGCGATCCCAGGTAGCTGGGATTACAGGCGCCCGCCACCGCGCCTGGCTGTTTTTTTGTTTGTTGGTTTGTTGGTTTGTTTTTAGATTAGGTCTCGCTTTTTTTGCCCATGGAACCACAGGCTCACGTTGCCCGGGGTACCACAGACTCAAGCAATCCCCAGCCTCAGCTTCCCAGGTAGCTGGGATTACAGGCGTGCACCACCACGCCCAGCTATTTTTTGGGACTAGGTCTCGCTGTGTTGCCTCGAGCGGGACTCGAACCGCAGTCCCTAGCCCCAGCCGCTTCATAGGCTGAAACTTACAGCCACGAGCCACCGTGCCCGGCTTCCTGGCTGCTTTTTGAGACCAGTTCTCCTTATGTTGCCCAGGGTAGTCTGGAACCACACACTCAAGCGATCCCAGGCCTCTTGCCTCCCAGCGCTTGAATTACAAGCGCGCTACCACGCCCAGCTTTCCTTTTTTGGTTTTAAGGGTGGGCATTCGTTTTATTTACAATAGTTCCAACCTCAACCCGTCATCTGTAGGATGGATATACTGTGGATCAAGCAATGGACTGTTACCCAGCAATGAGGGATCCGTAGGTCACACAACAGGGATGAATTTATTCAATGTTGTGTTGCATGGAAGAAGCCAAACCAGAATGCAGACTGCAGGGGCTCCAGAACATAATGAGTGATGACAGAGTCAGAATCATGTGTGTGACACTATAAACTGGAATGTGACAGGAGTGACCCTCTCAGGTGATGCTGAAAAATGATTTCTATCCTGAGGTGAGCAGCGGTTATACAGGTGTTTGCCTATGCGGCCAAGCTGTACACTTCAGGTTAGTACAAGACCTGTGACTGTATGGATAGAACATCTCAATGAGGGATAGAGGGGAAACAAACAAATGGTCAGAAAAATTTTAAACTGTCAGCAGAACTGAAGCATCAGCAAGAGAGGGGGAGGGAAGTAAATTCCGGGGAGGGATGGGCACAAGAGATTAAGATGGTTCAGGGATGATACAGTGGTGGGAGAATGTCGGGGTAGACAATGATGTAATATATATGTATATATTTATATATGTGCAGTTAGTCTTAAAAATTATATAAAGGAGGGGAAGTGGACGGATATTTGCAATTTTCTTTGAAATGCATCCCAAACTATGATGAATTACTGATAAATGTATAGATACATGATAAAGCAAAAACAAATATTCAAGAAGATCTTTGTTTCCATGTTGTGTAAACCATACCCATCAGACAGACAACTACTGGCACCATATTGCAGTGACCAAGTGACACACCTGTGCATATGTCCCTGTTCCTGTCCCTGCTTCTGGAGCGCACCCAACCCTGTCACTCCAGGGATCTAGTCCTTTTAGTCTATTTCTTTGTCAGGCTGGTCTCCAATAAGCACCCCTGCCCAGTCCTCTTGCCCCAAGGACCACATCTGTTCACTTCAGACCCTTTCTGGCACAGGACATCTTTTTTTTTTTTTTTTTTTTTGAGACTAGGTCTCGCTATGTTGCCTGTGATAGTCCCTATTCTGCGGACTCAAGCAATCCCCAGCCTCAGCCTCCCAGGTAGCTGGGATTACAGGTACCCACCACCACGCTGGGCTGCTTTTTTCAAGACCAGGTCTCTCTATGCTGCCTAGGGTAGTCTTGAACCCACAAACTCAAATGATCCCAGTCCAGTGCTTGGACTACAGGTGTGCACCACCATGCCCTGCTAGGACACCTTTCTTAGCACCCCACTCTATCTCTAGTGTCCAGTTACTCTGCCTTGTGTGTGGGGTCTCCATCCCATCCCTCATCACTGTCTTCATCCTGTCACTGTGTTCCTCTGTCACAAACCACTTGGGAACCAGACAATCTAGCTGTCATCGAGGGTCTTCACCCACTTGGTTCTTTGGCTGCTACTCCTGATCCTTCCATCTTTAAAGGCTGCAAACCCAGCTGGGTTCTCTGACCTCTTTGTCTTCCTAATCTCCCTGGGTTCCATTTGCCTTCACACACCCTTGCCCTTAGCCTTTTTTGGGCAGTTTGTGCCCACCTTGGAAACACTGACTCTCATCTCTACCTCTCCATCCTAGCCTGCTCCAGAGCGCCACCTGCTTTCTGGCATTTCCAGCTCCATGAGAAAATAGATGTATAGATGTTGGTTCCCTCTTCCAGTTCAGACCCAGTCCTCTTCCTGGAAATGGCATCCTCTGTTGATCTTGGGGAACCATCCTTCCCTATTTTCCTAGTTTTCAAGGTCTGGGTGAGGATGACCTGTCTGCTCTAAGTTCAGAAGTAAGAATGTAACATTGTCCTGGACAGAGACCTGGGACAGGCAGAGGTCCTTTCTGTTTATCACATTTTATGGAGTTGCCACTTACTTCCAATTTGAGCCTTTCCTCACCAAGTCAGTGAGTCCTTCCTCCAGGATTTCCCAGCACTACTGAAGGAGTACAACCTCTTTAGGTTAAGGGTTCTGAGTGGAGGGGGTCAAAGAGGGAGAGCTGGGAGGCAGTCATCTCCTTTTGGGAAGACCAACCTCAGCTCCAATACAGAGCAGCAGAATTGATAAGCAGGAGAGATTCCTCATAGACACTCTTTGAGATTCTGGTCTGTTCAATTACGTGAGTCAATCCATTACCTTTTTAGCTATAGCCAGCTTAGTGGGGTCTGTATTTGCCAGAAATATTTTTCTTTTTTTTTTAGTAAATGCAACTTCACTTACGATCACATTCTGGAAACAACCCAATGTAAATTGGGAAAATAAGTAATAGTAAGTTCACACAATAAAAAATTAGTAAAAGAAAAAAAATGAACAATGGGAAAATGTATCAATATGGGTTGGGAATATTTCCTTTTGCTAGGAAAAAAAATCCTAACCCAGAAATTACTCTCTCCTCAAGTAATAGTAATTTAGCTGAACTAAACAGGATAGTCTAGGGTCAATGAGTTCATCAGGCTTGTTTACGCCACTAGCCTCTGTGGCTATCACCTTTTGCCTTGAGCGTGTGAATGCAGAAGGGCTTGGAAGCTATGCGCATGCGTAAATGTGCACACCTGTGCCTAGAAGCCTCGATAAAAGCAGACAGGAAGGCGCCCAGAGAGGAACAGCATGACTACAGAGAGGTAAGACCGCGAGAAAACACGAGACTGAGAACACCAGAGGTCGGAGAAAGAGCGCCAAGACTCCTGGGAAACTGGGAGGCTCAGTTGCCTGCCTCCAGCCTCCTCCCCCCATCCCCCTTGGCCTGTGCCTGCCCCCTTGCATGCCAGTCTCCCACCTAGCGTGACCGTCGACCCGGCTCCCTAAAAGCGCGTTAAGGCTTGTAAACAGAACCAAGGGTTCCGGACTGTCTTTATCCATCTGCCCTGTATCGGTAGTGACCGACCTGGTACTTATTACAGAAAGTCAGACAGCTCTCCCCAACTCAGAGGCCAGGAACCCCACCTCACAGCAGCAAAGCAGCTGACTAAATTGCCCTACTGGAGCTCAGATGATGTTCCTAGGGGCTGAAACTTGAGGGGACTCTGTTGGAGGCCATGGGTGGGATAAAGGATGAAAGGGAAGAGATTGAGATGGTCCAAGCAGTGATGTAGATGGTGACTCAGTGAACAAGTGCTGAGCCATTATTTAAGAGGTTCCAAGCCCCCTTAAATGCCCTGGTAAAGGAATGGTTACAGTGCGGCAGTAAAGAAGGAAAAAGTCAGGATCCCATGGTATGTTGCACATGGGATAGGAGGATGGGAAATTCATTACCTAGCAGAAAAACACCTGTGGGGTAAACACCTTTATCTTTCAGGGAAATGCCTCTCCAATGGGTCAATCATGGGAGGTTAGGGGGACTGCCATTACAGATAAGAAGGCTTGCCAGGAACCATCTCTAGTGTGCCAGAGATGGGCGAGAATAAAGGTGTTCCTTTAACTAAAGCGTATCTTGTATCCTTTTTTTTTTTTTTTTTAGACTAGGTCTTGCTATTTTTGCCTGTGGAACCACAGGCTCAAGCAATCCCTAGCTTCAGCTTCCTAGGTAGCTGGGATTACAGGCGTGCGCCACCACACCCAGCTATATATTTTTGGAACTAGGTCTCGCTACGTGCCCCCAGCAGGACTCGAACTGCGATCCCTGGCCCCGGCCGCGGCTTCCTAGGCTGCCGCTTACAGGCATGTGCCACCATGCCTGGCGTCGTATCCATTTTTGGTACCCCACAGGACTCACTGGAAAATATTGAAATGTTGGGGATTGAAATGTTGGGGTATGGCCCTTTCGCATGGCCTCCTAAGTCCTGCAAGAAAGACTGAAAGGGCCCATCTGAAAGCAGAAAGGAGAAGCTGCTTTGCTCAGATGGGCACAGGCCTTTTCTGCCTGAGGCCAGGAACCCAATATGGCTGAGAGTCAGATAATTAAGAGCCAGCCAGTTCTTTGCTTCTAGCTAAAGTCAGCTCAAGCAAAAACAAGGATGTTGGCAACACAGGAGACAAACGTGGGCCTGACAGGTCCTTGACTCCTCAAGCTCTTCTGTTATTCCCTCCTGCTGTGCCTTCGCAGCTCAGTGGAGGCCACTGTTGCTTCCATTATCAGCAGCCTTCCACTGGGATGCAGCCTGAGTGGGTAGAGGCAAAAGAACTCCGCCTCCCACCCCAGCTTAGGGCTTAGCATGGCCCTTTGCAGAGCACAGCAAGAGGCCATAGCACCAGGGGTCCCCTGGATGGGCAGAGCATCAAGGTCTGTTGCTAAGACAACCCCATCCCTTGCCCCAACACCACCACCAGGGACTCCGTTCAGGAATTACAGCTTTCAATAAGGTCCCTAGTTTGGTTATAGCTCTAGGGATGACTGAATGCAAATTGACTAAACACTTTTAATGATTAAGGGAATTTGATCACCAGCAAACAAAAGCAAGGGATGACTGAGCTCCTGAAGTTGCCCAGCCCCCAAACCTACACCGGCAGGAGATGACCCAGCAATGGCCTTTCTGCATGTGCCACAGAGATCCAACACAGCAGATAAGAGCTGCCTAGCCTACTGGTGGGACCTGTCCTTGCCCACTGTTTACACTGTGGACCATGCTAGGGGCTTCTGAGTGCTTTTCCTATCGCCTCTCTTCAACTGGAGGTTTGTTTTTTCTCTTTCAGATCACTGGCATTTCCTCCATAGTTGTAATCTGTCCACTGTTTAAAAGACTATTAGGAGCTAGCTCGTTACTGGCCAAACAGCCAGCCCATCACCAAGATCGGAATTACAACTTGTTGGAAACTGTGGGTGGGAAAAAGAAGAACAGACAGAAGAGATTGAAGTGGTCCAACACAGAGTCATAGACTGGGGCTCAGTGAACATGAGCTGAGCCATTTATTAAAGGTTCCAAGCTCCCTTAAATACCCTGGTAAAGGAATGGTTACAATGCTGCAGTAAGGAAGGTAAAACCAAGATCCCATGGTATGCAGCAAGTGGATAGGAAGATGGGGGGGATTCATTATCTAACAGAAAAACACCTGTAGGGGTAAACACCTTTATTTTTCAGGGAAATGGCTCTCCAGTGGGTCAATTATAGAAGGTTTAGGGGGCTGCCATTACAGATAAGAGACTTGTCAGGATCATCTCTGGTGTGTCAGAGATAAAGGTATTCCTTTATCTAAGGCAGATCTTTTAATATTTTTGGCGCCCCACACAACTGGATGTGCTAAGTGGGTGAGAACATGGAACATCTTCCAGAGATGTGGCACTGTGTGTTTTAAGTTATGTGAGGGGTGTGGTTACACTGTTACCAACAGGGAAAAAAATTATATGGGAAGGAGGATCAGATCAGATTCTGGACAGCCGAGGTGGAACTTACAAGTCATTTGATGTTGTTGCTGCTTAGTTTTAGTCCTCTTTTGTGGACCCAAGGGAATCCCCAACTCTGAATACAGGTTGTTCAGATAGGGGTCACCCTCAGCTCTAAGACAGTACACATGACCCCCAGTACATGGAACAGTCACAGTGACTGCGTCTCAGTTCAGGTCAATACAGCCACTCCCAGCCTTGAGCCTAGAGCTGCTTGTAGCCATTTCTGTCCTTTGTTTAGGTGAGAAAATGACTCCTGATGACATTCCTTGAACATCCAGATCCAGATGTACCTGTAGCTTTAACCCAGGACTTGTCAACTGTATGAATCAGTAAGTTCTTTGTGTCGCTCAGTCATCTGAGCTGGCTGCAAGCCACTTGGAAGGACACTTTAGACTAACCCAAAACCACAGCTTCCAAAAACTAACCTTGGACCTCCCCTCACCCATTCTCAGCATCCCCGATTCCTTCCATGGTGCCACTCTCCCGGTCTCACCACTCTGCTGCCCATCTTGATTTGACTCTCTGCTAGCCATCAAGACCTGATGATTTCCCCTTTAGAATGCTTTCAAGCCAGCTGTTCTCTTCTTGGGCTTTGTGTTCCCAGGCCCTGTGTCCTGTGCTCACACCTGGACTGCCAGCCCAGTCTCGTATCCCACAGCTCCATGCAACTTCTAGAAGCATGGCACTTCCTCCCTCTACATATGACTGCTGTTCACACTCCTTCAGTGGCTCCTCTTCACCTACAAATACAGCCAAACTCCTCAGCTTCACCTCTGGCCTCACTGTGCTCTTGTTAACTTGAGAGTCCTGCTAACTTAAAATGGCCTGATTGTTTCACTTGCATTTCTTTGATTTTCTCTGGCTGGACATTCTCCCCCCACCCATTTGCCAGTCATGTCTAACTTTCTGTTGGCTTGCGATGTACTCCTTCACACGTTTTCGTACTGAATATCCATATTTTCGTATTGAGTCACAATGGCTTTTTATAATATTGATCTTTTGTCATATATAAGATTATAATTGTAAATATTTTTCCCAAGTGTGTTGAGTGGCTTTTACTTTTGCTTTGGTCTCTATTGATATGCTAAGGTTTGCTTTAGTAAAGTCTTTTTGATTAGGTGATTTTTTGCCATTCTTAGGAAGTCCATCTCTATGCCAAGATTATATTGAACTTTTAGTACTTTGTGATTTCCTTTTTTTTTTTTTTTAAAGCTGACAATGATTTTTTTCAATTAAGGGTGAAAAACAAATAACCATAATACCATAAACTGAGGACTTGGTGACATATAAACACTTTAAGCTGTGTGGTTTCTTTCTTGTTATCATTAGATTTTTTCTTTTTCTTTATTTTTTTTGAGACTAGGTCTCACTATGTTGCCTGGGGTAGTCCCAGACCCATGGACTCAAGTGATCCCTTGCCTCAGCCTCCCGGGTAGCTGGGATAACAGGCACACACCACCACACCCGGCTATCATTATATTTTTAACCCAGGTAGCAATTTGGGGTATGTGTGGTAGAACAAGGATTAGGCCGGGCACGGTGGCTCGTGCTTGTAAGCTTCAGCCTATGAAGCGGCCGGGGCTAGGGATCGTGGTTCGAGTCCCGCCTGGGGCCCGTAGCGAGACCTAGTTCCAAAAAAAAAAAAAATAGCTGGGCGTGGTGGTGCGCGCCTGTCATCCCAGCTACCTGGGAAGCTGAGGCTGGGGATGGCTTGAGTCTGTGGTACCCCGGGCAACGAGAGCCTGCGGTTCCATGGGCAAAAATAGCAAGACCTAGTCTCCAAAAAAAAAAAAAAAGAACAAGGATTTAAAAAAAAAAAACACTTTTTGTTAAGGACATTTTCATACATATTCAAAACTAGACAGAATATGAAGATAACCCATGAATACATCATCCCGCTTCAACAATTATCAACAATGGCCAATTGTATATTTCACTTATATTTCACTCCCTGAGCTTCCTCCTCCTCCCATCTGTGCCACTGGAAATCCTATATATATTATTTTATTCCCAAATATCTTAGTTATATATAAGATGGGGATTTAGGTTTAAAAAAAAAAAAAGGCTAACATCCCCATTGTTATTATATCACCATCCTTGAATATCCAGAAAGTAGTCTTGAGAGATAAATCTAAAAGATAATTCTCTGAAAAGACCAGCAAAACACATAGCCCACTGGCAAATCTATTTTGAGAGATTAAAGAGAAAAAAGCAAAGAAGGAAACAAATATGTAACAATATGAATGAAAGAAATCACTGGCACAGATTTTATTTTATTATTATTAAAATGCTACATAACTCACATTTAAAAACATCTGGATGAACCAAATGATCAACACTGACTTAAGAAGAAACAGAAAACCTCAGTTGTCAAATAACACCAAAACTGAAAGAGTTGGGAAGGTGACAAGGGATATGATAAGTAGAATTCAGTTCACAGACAAAACTGTCTGGCAAGAAGGTTAACCTGTAATGTATATTTACCTGATGCAAGGGCTCCTCTGTGCACCTGTTCATCTCAGCAAAGTACTGGTCTTTCCAGTTGGGGGCGCCTTTCCCAGCCTCAGAAGTTCCCAGACTTCTATATTCCCAGCCCATGCTCTTTCAAAGCCCCCTTTGCTTGCACAGCACCCAGCTAGCCAGGCTCTGAGAGGAGGGGAAAGGGAAATTCTTGGGGTCTGGGCCTACATGTGGGTAAGACAGAGGCTTCTGGGGTCCAGTGGTTCTTTGCCTGCACCAGCTAGCACCATGGTTTCCCTCCATCTGGAGGTGGGGGAAAGGGAGAGGTGAAGAGAAAACTGAAAAACAGAAGTGTCAACTATTCAAGTTCCATCCCAATCCTGTTCTTATCAGCACCATGCCAGACCATTAGGGGATTTTTCTTTATTCCTCCCACTTCACCACCTGGGGCCCTGTTATGTCCCTTCCTCCATCTGAAAGGCCTATTGCAAGGCTACTTTCTTTCAAGCCCAGGTCAAGGTTTTGTGTGGGCTTAAGAGCCAATCAGAGGCATCTTTTTCAAAAGGCTCTCAGATATGTGAGTCTCATCTCTTCAACTAAGACCAACCATGTCAAGATGTGTCTCTGGCTCCTGCCTGTCTGTCTCATTTTCACATGTTGGCTCTGAGAAAAACACAGATACTCTTACATTTTAATGGCCACCATTAATTCCTGCAGTGGTAAAAAGTCTTCTTTAGCTACTGGTTATAGTAACATCTCATCTCTTCTTTGGTGTGCTGCCCTTCCCCACTCCCTGTGGTCCTGTGAGGGCTGCCATTCCTAGTAGGATGGACACACACCCCAGGCTTCGCTAATCATGTGATCTCATCTTCTTGGCCCCAAGGATGGGCGCATGCCCAAGTTGAGCCACCTGTCTGTCATGGGAAACTTATGTGAAAGGTAAGGAGTCCTCCTTGTCCCTCTGAGATCACACATGAAGAAGATGAAGCTCATCTCTGATCTTACGCAACCTCTACCCACATGAAGGACATTCACACGTTCAAAAAAAAAGTACAAACTCAACTGTTGGCCCAATAGCTGGAGACAGCTTGAGAATCTGGCCACAGTTATGTCCAAGAACCACTCATTCTTCTTTTCCCAATATCTGAACTGGTATTATTACTCCCCCCCGCCACCTTGAAATGGTTTGTGTTGGGTTTACGTCACTTATGACCAAAAGTTCTAATTAATATTCTTCCAAATCCATATTTCTAGCCTGGACTTCTCTCAACACACGACTTTATTTAACACACACTTATTGCTCAGTACCATGAGCTATACCAAGTGCTGTGCTAGGTGTGCTGAGGACTTACACACAAGAGCCAATGCTTGCCTTCAAATAGCTTGTGATCTCCTGGGGCAGATGGAGGTTTTGGATGATACAGCCTTGAGGGAGATGCTAAGCAAGAAGCTGGCAGGAGTTTCTACACTAAACTCAGCTTGAGGAATTGGGGGGCTGGGGAACCCCCACAGTTGGTAGCATCCAGACTGACTCCTGGAGAGCAAAGTAAAGTCATGTGAGCAAGGGAAATGATGAGATTGGGGAGGGGAAGAAGGACATTGTAAACAGCAAGAATAGTGACCACAAAAGCAAGGAAGTGAGGAAGAGTATGTATCCTTTAGAAAACAAAAATGTAGTCTCCATTATCAAAAACACTGCACTCTCTCTGGTATTTACAACAGTGTCTGGCATGGCGTAGGTGCTCAGTATATTGAGTGAATGGATGGCAAGGACTTAATGAGATACACAGTTGGAAAAATGGAATACAGAGGGCACAGTCAGGAAGAAGGCAGTTGAAACAATGCTAGTGGAAACTGTTAGCCAAGGTAGAAAGAACTTGAGCAGGGAGAAGGGTGAACATAGGAGCGATTAAGGAAGGAGTATGGCAATGGCCTTGGCGACAGAAAGACTGGCAGGTATGAAACAGAGAAGTCAAGGATCAGACTAAGGTTTCGGTTTTGAGCACCTGGTTAGATAGGGATGGGGATGGGGTTCAATAAGGAGGGAAAACGAAGGAGGGTGGGTTTTAGGGAGATACAACATGTTTAGTTGTAGATTCCATGAGTTTGAGAAAGTAAAGTTACTTGATACATATTTTACAATATGGAGCTGAAAACACACTTTTGGCAACTTAAACATCAAAACAAAAATGAAAGAGCAGAACCAGGAAGAAGATGGAAAGAAAAGAGTAGAAGGGGGAAGGTGGACCCTCAGAGAATCAGAGGAGGGAAGAGAATCAAGGAGTTCCTAACAACCAGCAGCAGAGATGGGCATTCTGGCAGGAGACCTTGGTAAGAGAGACAACCAAGGAAAGGAGAAAGCAACAGTGTAAATGATGTTGACAACTCAAGTCAGAGCAGGGGTGAAGAGAGTCCATTTTGGAGAGGCTGCTGTGATGAGCCAGGCTGAGGAGAGAGAGTGAGGTAAGGATGTGAGCAGAAACAGTGAGTGACAGAATGTCAACTATTCAAGGGAGGAGGCAGCATGGGAAAATCCACCGGCAAACGGTGATGGTTCTGGAGTATTAAGTTGATGGGAGGAGTAGAGGGACTATACCAGAGACGAATATACCCAATTACTGTAGAAAAATGAACAGAAATAAAAGACAAAAAAGTATATAGGAGCACCTTTTATGAGGGCCCAGAACTTACTGATATGTTTCTTACAGAAAACCAAATTCTAAGCCGGGCATGGTGGCACATGCCTGTAAGCGGCAGCCTAGGAAGCCACAGTGGGGACCAGGGATCGCGATTTGAGTCCCACTCAGGGCAATGTAGTAAGACCTACTTCTAAAAAATTAGCTGGGTGTGGTGGCGCATGCCTGTAATCCCAGCTACCTCAGAAGCTGAGGCTGGGGATTGCTTGAGTCCGTGGTACCCCGGGCAACGTGAGCCTGCGGTTCCACACGCAAAAACAGTGAGACCTACTCTCAAAAAAATAAGAAGACCAAATTCTAATCTATACCATCACTTCTGCTAATCTGAAGCATGGAAAATTCTATGCCTTAAGTCTTACATGTATAGCAATTCCATTCCTTTAAGTGTTTATTAGGAGCAACTGGTACAGAGGGGGCACGTGTAAAGGCTGGCATCTCAAGGCAGCTGGCTCTGAGTTGAGTCCGGTTAATGGTGAACACTCAATGCCACAGCACTTGCCTTCAAACCTGCTTCTTTCTGATGTTTCCCATCGTGACCATCACCCTCATTATCTACTCAGCCCTGGATGGAACGCCCAAGGCATCTCTGAATTTTCAAAGTCCCCCTCAGATCTTATCTGTCATTATTTTACTGATACTGCCTTCTGAATATCAGACTATTTCTTGCTTTTCCTAAACCACTGCCCCAGATCTATTATCTTTTCCCATCCTGAACCACTGATACTATTTCTTTCTTTTCTGTTTTTAAGAGGCTAGGTCTTACTATGTTGCCCAGGGAACCGCAGACTCAAGCAATACCCAGCCCCAGTCTCCCAGGTAGCTGGGATTACAGGCACGCGCCACCACGTCCACCTATTTTTTTGAGAGTAGGTCTCTCTATGTTGCCCCAGGAAGGTCTCTAGTCTGCGGACTCAAGCGATTCCCAGTCTCAGCCTCCTGTCCTAGGCTGGGATTAAAGACACGGGCCACCGCGCCCAGCTCTACTAATACTATTTCTAACTGGCCTCTCTAACTCCTCCAGCTCTGGATTCTCACATTTCCTGCAAATATAGATCCAATTATATTACTCTCTCCTAAGCCATTCTCCCAAGGCAGGTCATCTTCTGAGAGGTGAAGTCTAGTCTTTCTTTGTTGCCAAGGCTGGCTGGAATCGGACCACAGCTTTGCCAGCCCCATGTGCATCCTTACAAAGTCCTGTTAGCTTCAGCTTCACCATACCAGGTACTGTTCCAGCCCCAAGCTTTAACTCATGCTGGTCCCTCTCCTAGGACCCTCTTCTGCAATCAGTGAGCTACAGGCCCAGCTCAAATGCTACCCTTCCCAGGAAGCCTTTCTTCACCCCCTGCTCCAGCTCAAATATCACAACATGAGTTCCTCCCTGCCAGTTCACAAACGGTGACAGGTAGGCTATATAAGCTACAGTCACGGACCTTTTGCACATCAGCTCCTGCCCTACACACACAATGGAAGACAGGGACAATGCCACTGACTCATCCTTATACCTTCTTCACACACACCAGACATCCATATATCCTTAGAGGAAGTAACTGAATGTATTGATTTCAAGTAACCAAAGTGATTTCCATTGCTCATCGTCATAGAAATGGGTGAACTTGATGACCAATCAATCCAAGAATCCTCTGAAATAACAAGTACATTCCAGGCTCTGCTCATTACCTAGTGGGAGGTAAGAACTTCCTGTGACTTCTCAACACTAGCACTATAGCTGAGCTCCACATCTTAGAACTTGTCTGCCCCATTCTATTATCTACCCAACAAAAAGAAGGCAAACACAAGACAAATGTCAGATGCTTGAAACAGAAAGGTGAGCAGAACTGTCATACCCTCAAGATGGTTCAAAATAGTGAGCATTTATCAACTTTTTTTTTTTTTTTTTTTGAGACTAGGTCTTGCTATTTTTGCCCAGGGAACCACAGGCTCACATTGCCTGGGGTACCACGGACTCAAGTGGTTCCCAGCCTCAGCCTTCCAGGTAGCTGGAATTACAGGCGTGCGCCACCACGCCCAGCTATTTTTTGGGACTAGGTCTCACAATGTTGCCCTGGGTGGGTATCGAACTCGTGGATTCAAGCAATTCCTAGTGTCGGCCTCGCTCCATAGACTGCAACTAAAGGCACGCGCCACCATGCCCAGCCCATTTACCTACTGTTTATTCTGGACAAACACCTCATTCTCATTCAGTCCTCACAACAGTGCTGCCAAGGAGGTGGTTTTGGTTGTCCCTTTAGGATGAAGTTGAGACTCAGAGTAACCAAATCATTTGCCCAAGACCCACAATGACTAGAAAGAACAAAGCCCATCGTGGCCCCTAATGGGCATGTCTCCCAGTCCCCTTGCCCATATCTGAGAACTTGGTGCTGTTCTGCTGTGTGTTGGCTGAAAACAAGCGAGGCACCCCTCACTCTAGGAACACCTGTGGGATGACACCCCACTCCCTCTGTATAGCTCTCTGTCTCTTTCTCTGTTCAATCAGATCAGGCAACACTGAGAAGTTAACAGAGTCTGGACTTTGATGGTCATTCTTCCTGCCTCCCAACACCCTGGCCATGAGGACCCCAGCATTTCCTGTCCTTCCCAGTTGGCTTCTGGGGACAAGGTCTCTTTTTCCTTCTCTCCATACAAAATCCACATGCAAGGGAGGAGACGCCAAGTGGGAATTACAGAAAAAGGGGCTAGAGGAGATGTGGCTATTAATAGATGGCTTTACAAATCAAAGAAATGAAGCCCTAAATGCACTGCCTTCAGGAGATCTCTGCCAGCAGGTGAAAGAGGGATTCTAAGGCTGGGGAGGCAACAGGAGGTGTCCCTCAGGAGGGAGTAAAGGAATGCCCCTGGCTCTCCAATCTCTGAGCCTGGGACTGTAGCCTGAGCGCTTCCCAAAGTAGTCACTCCAACCTGGAGAAGACCCCCAGGGGTCAATGCAGCCAGTCCTCTGCCCCCCACCCCCTCGCAGCCCTGACATGGCCTGGTCCCCCTCACTCTCTGGCTCCCACAATCAGGCACACACCTCCCAAGGTCACACGCATATGACTCCCACACCTGGATCCCACACCCGGAAAACCATCTGGGCCCCTCACTGCAGACACGGAAGCAAGCAGGCCCCACTCCGACTCACAGCAGACTGTAGGTAGTGCACGCAGCGCACACCACAGGCAGTGTATCTGTCACACACTCACATGCAAAGCAATGCAGTGGGGCACACACATCCAGATCACTGTGGGCACAGTCACAGCAGCGGCTCTGGGACATGAGGAGACTGAAACACGCGTGCACACACATGCACACCTCCAGACTGTCACACGTGCACACCAGCACGCACACAGTCACCCCAACCCTCCCAGCCTCAGACACCCGCCCAGGTGCCCAAGCCAGGCCTCAACAGCAGGCCCCTCCCCCACTCCCTTTCAGAAGCAGGTGGAAAAGGTTGGGGTTTGAGGGCGCTTCCCCTCCTTCCTGCCTCTGGTGCCTGCTCTGCGAGGCCAAGAGTCCCATTGGGGTCTGGGGCTCGTCCCCGCCCCCCAACCTGGCTCCCGGAGCCCTGGCGAGGAGGGGGATGGGAAGTCAGATAGCACATCGTTCTGATTTTAATTCCTTAAATTAACCCGTTCCCTGCCTCTGGCCTGGTCTGCTCAGAATCCATCCTGGTCTAGCAGCCTCGCGGGCCTCCAGGAGGCTGGGAGGTAGGAGGAAGAGGAGGAGGAGGAGGCAGCGCTGGGTCCCTCCCTGCCTGCTCCCCTGAAGCGCTCCTGCAGCGCCCGGCGACTCGCCCTTACCTTCTCCAGCCCGCGGCGAAGCCAGGCCCCCGCGGCCCTCGATTCGGGGTGCAGAACAGACCCCAATCGTCGGTCCAGGGGCAGGGCCGCCTCGGGGCCTCGGATCTTGCTCCCCCTGCAACCTCGGGTGGCCGCCGCGGCTTGCAACCCCGCCTCCCCCTTGGGGCGGGGGCGGCCGAGCCTCCCAGCCAGTCGCAGCGGGAGGGGCGCGGACCGGGTGGGGGAAGGACGAGGGAGGAGGGGGGAGGAGGGGGGCGCACGGCTGCAGGAAAGGAAGGGAAGGCGGAGGGAGGCAGAGAGGAGGTGGGGCGGAGCCGGCCCCTCCTCCGGGGCGGGCCCTCGTGTGAGCTGGGGAGCGGCAGATGCCGCCTGAAGCGGCTGCGCCGGGACCCCACGTTCTCCGCCGAAGGTGGTTTGGGGGGGAGGGGTTCGCGAGGCCGCGTCTGGAGTGCCGGGGCCGCCCGGCCGCCCGCAGCGCTGCTCCCGGGCCCCCTCTTCCCGGCTCCCGGCACCGCCCTGCGCCCTCGCCCTCCCCCGCACCTCCAGCTGCAGTCTCCGCTGCTCACCTTTAATCCGAGCCCCCTGGTCTAGCCCCACCGGTCTGGCTCGGGCCTGCTTCACGCCTCCCGGGATGGGCGGGTCTGCGGGTCTGGGGAAGGGCGGGGGCGCTGCCCTGCGCTCGGGAGGAGCGCCTGTCCCTGAGCCCACACACCGCTGGCTGCTGGGGCTGTGCTGTAGGTGTCCTGGCCCCAGCTTGGGTCAACCCCCCTGGGCAGGCGAGGGGCTCCGGGCAGCTGCGAGTGGCTAGGCCGGGCCAAGGTCTTTACAGGTCCCCGGGTCCAGTCTCGCTCTTGAAGTTATCTCCAAGGGGGTATTTTAGTCACAAGTCCCACCTACAGGAAGAGGAAAGGGCAGTGACCGCCACAGCTGCGGTTCCTTCTCACTCACCCCCACATTGAACTTGGTCAGGGGAGAAGCTTGGTTCCCTGGAAGACATGACCCCTTCGCTTAAGACCTACCCAGGCTGGTCAGGTAGCAAACTGGTGGTCCTCTGCCTGGAGGAGGCCCACAGGGTTACTATGGAGCTGGAGAAACCAGACTGTGCTGGGATTGCCAAGACCAGGACTGAGGGTTGTCTTGCAGGAGGCTAAATGGAGATAGCATTTCAGCTTGGGCAAAGTTACGGCAATGGATGTGGCCAGGGCTGAGCACTTGGGCAGCTATGGACAGTCCGGCTACAGAAGAGCAGAAGTCCAGCATAGCCCCAGTGTTCTCCAGTAATATGGGTGATGGGGACTTTCCTTGGCCCCATCCTGCTGTTGAGGGTGATGAGGATGAGGCCTTGAGCACTCAGTATTAGGAAGGATAATTTGAGGACGTGTCAGGTGGCTTTTGAGGAGATGCAGATTGAATAAAGGCTGAGGCGAAATAGTGGTCATTCAAATCAAGCTCTCACCTCTCCACATTCCCCCTTCTTTCCCCTAGCTCCCAAATTTCTTTTCTACTCAAGAAAGTCTTCTTAGATTGAACTAGTGAGAAATCAGTTCTAAAACCTAAGTGATAATAATAATAGCTCCATTCACTAGGTGTCAAGCATCATACTCATAATTTTGATGCCCACCAGGTAGATATTATTAGTCCCATTTTAAAGTGGGGATAATAAGAGTGTGGGGAGACTAAAGTTCACAACTTAATGAATGGCAAAATCAGGATTTGAACTCAGGTTGCTAGACTCCAAAGTCTGTGCTTAAATATACCACCCCCTGTCACTTCTCTGCTATATTAAACTTACTGAGCCTTCTTCTGCCCAAATGTAGATTCCTTCAAAGCACTGCTTTTGCAAAGAGCCAAAAATATCCATATGTTGACTTGGTTCTACCTTTGTTGTAGTGATATTTGTCTTCATGCAGTGCTTACTGTGAATATTCAAAAACAGTTTGGAGCATGATTGTCTGTGTCTGAGTGCTTGGTACATATGTGTACATGTCATGTGCCTGTAGGTGTGTATCGATGCATGCATACATGTATTTAACTGAGTGCCTACATAGGTACACATGTGGGTGCAGGCAGTGTCTGAGTGCATGCATGCATGTGTGGGTTGTTTGCACATGTGCATATATGTGTGTACATGTGCACATGTGTGCCCATGCTACATTTCACAGACAACAATCCCTGCTTGGTTGTTATGGGAACCACTGTTCTAAAAATGTTAAACTGAATCCCACTCTATTTGGGCCAGAGAAATAAAAAGAGAGAATGGAGCGACAGACACATCTGGAGCCATACCTGAGGCAGAGAACCGTGGACACCACAGGGCCTGAACAGACACACACCAGCCAGATAAGAGGCCCCCTTCATGGAAGCCTGTCATTTGGTTCATCATCCACCTTCCTTCCTCCTTTCCTCTTTTCCTTTCTCCCTTTAGGCTTTTAAGGTTTTTGTTTTTCCTTCCAACCAACATGATAATTAAGCATTGAAGTATTTTAGGCAGTAGATGTGGTGGTCTGTTTGTATTTCTTGTAGAAAGGTGAAAACTGTGACCAGCTTCGGTCATATCATGACTAATGTTTTAGGGAAATGACATCAGCAGTGGTGTGCAATATGGAATGAAGTGAGAAAAAGAACGGAAACAAAAGGACCACAGGAAGTGATTTGATTTAGTGCAGGCATGTTTCAAATCAGGAGCAAGGGTTGAGCTAGGAAGTAGACATTCTGGGCAGCTTTGTCAAACTCTCCCTTATACTTTGCTTCATAAAGATTTTTACTTTTCTTTGCCCCTCGAGCCTAAGAATAAGGACTTTGGTGAGCCTCTGTTATTGATGTATGTGTTGAAGTACCTTGGAAAGAAAAAAATACATGACCCAGCATATGGCAGCTATGCAATAATACTTGTAGAAAGAATGAATATATGGATATACACTGGTCTTGGCCCTCACAAGCCCAAATTCAAGACCCATTTCATTTCCTTATGGGCTGTGTGTCCTTAGGAAAATCTTTGGGAGGCGAGAATTCTACCACTGAACCACCAATGCCCCATCCCTTAGGAAAATCTTTGGCCCTCTGTTTCTTCCTCTACACAGTGAGCTGGAGAAAGGATGTTCTTACAACCTCCCTCAATTATATGTTATCATGTGGTTCTGTGTGACTCTTCTAGTCAATGGGTGTGTGAGATGTGGAGGGGATGCTGGCAATAGGCACAGAGAAGGTACATGTGGGAAATATTTTAATAGAGGAATTAGCATGTTCTGGCATCAGTTTTCATCAATATTTTGAGATGCTAACACAAAGACCCTCCTGCTGCAGAAATTGTGAAGTGATTCACAAAATATAATAGACATCTGAAATGTTGAACTGAACCTGCAAGAAAGGGAAAATATCTACAGGAACCTAAACAAGAAATATAAGCATGAGATGTGCTGTGTGCAACCTCAGGGGGTGTGAGGAGGGAGATATATTGCTTATTACCTGGGTCCTGGTTGGAGTGAGAGGTGTTACTTGTAATATTTTAAAACTACTTGAGTTAGAGTTTGAACTTTCAATACCTGCATGGGACAGGAACACTGGGCCAAGAAATTAACATAAAAATCATTTTCCATTAGTTATACTCCTGGAACACATGGGAGAAGCAAGCACAAAACCTCTCAGGAGAAACATACCCTCAATCACAGAATGTTACTGCCCGCTAAAGATGGGCTCACAGTCCCAAATTACATGAAAAGGAACAATACACCATGACTGATAGTAGATAAAACCCTGAAGAACATCAATCATATCCAACAGATCTGTGCAACAGCCTGGTGTGGAGGAAGAAGAGGTCAAAGGTAAATCCTATAGAAGTGTAATCGAGGTCAATTTATGGAACCAAAAATGGGTAACTGCCATTAGCAGAAATTGGGCCTATGGAAGGATGACTTTACTTTAGCCAGATTATGTTTCAGTGGTGGTAGAACACCCATATAGGGGTGGTTCAGTTGTCAGAACGATGGGGTGGCAGCCGGAAAAGAGACCAGAGTTGACAGTCTTAGAAGTCTTCTCCGGATCAGTGATTGCTAAAGGCCTGGGCCTGAATGCGCTCTCCAAGAATGTAGAAATAGAAAAGGCAAGGCTCAGAACCAAGTCTGGGAAAACATCCATGTTTTGAGGACCAGATGAAAAAGAGGAGCAAGTAAGGAAAATTAGTCCTTTGTTAGTGCCCAGTTCTGCTTGTCTCTTGGGTTATGTTGATTTTCTGATTGTTTTGATTTTAATTTTTTCCATCTCTTGGTCTAATGTGCTCTTCCCTCACTCCCTAGGGAAAGTATAGTGTAAATGGAGTAGTTTCCCTTGGGAATAGGAGGAACTTCTAATCTGGGAGTTCTAGAACTAGGCAGGGCTTTGATATGAGTAACACCACTTCTCTGGGATCAGTATGTTTTTCAATGGTATAAGACCTAGGAGGCTATGAGGACAAGAAAGGGTACAGGGGAGTTTGTGGAACTTGGTGGAATGCTGTTAGAAGGGGCCAAGGTAAGTGAATTATAAACCAGTCTGCCTTCTTCCTTTTTTCCAGTTGTACAACTTGGGACTAGTTGCTGGGCTAGTTAAGGGACTAAAGGACTAGTTGGCTTTATGCTTTTTCTTACCTCCTCTGCATGGAAAACTATGCTTCTATGTGAAAGGTGTGATCACTGATATGGTAAGATAATGGAAGTTTCCTCATTGCATGTACATGATGGGTAGGGCAAGCCCAGAGAGGAGGGAATGATTGCCAGACTCACAGTTACCTCAGTTGCTCTTCCTGCTAAGATCTTCTCCAGGGAGCTGTGGTCCAGTGAGTGGCCCTCCTTTCCTTTAGCTTTCCTTCCAGGTGAACACTTTACGGGTACATACCTGTATCTGAAAGGTGTGGTTATTTAAATAGTAAGATAATGAGGTCATCATTATCTTAAGTCTCCAGGAATCCAGCACTTAGCTTATTACAGGACCTGACAGTTCATCATTTAAGCCTTTTGATAGGGTTAAATATTGCCCTCTGCAGGCTGCTCTTTAAAAAAACGTTAGCTCTCCAAGAAGTAATACTGACTTCTTGACTATAAATCAGTTTATCAGACACAGCATACTCAATCATTTGAACTCACTTAATGTCCAGGGAAGTATAGGCAGAAATATCTTTGATAATTCTGTCCCTGGTCCAATGGCTTGTGGAGCTGGAGCATGAGCACCTCTGAGATGAGAAGCCAGAGGAACAGAAACTGGGTTGATCTGACACCACAGGGTTGAAAGGTTCCCTTCATTCAAGAATAGTGCTGCTTCTAAGAGAACAAGTTTTCTAGAGAGACCCTTTCTTTCCCTAGCAGAGAGGTGTAGTTAGTTGGGAGGAGAGCTGAGGTACCCAATAGGCTTATGATGCTCCACATTTGTCCATGGTGGTCAGAATGAGTGTAAAAATTCCTGGGTTGGGAATTCAGGGAGTAAAAGTGGGACGAACCCATACCAATGTCCTGCCGCTCCCATCATAGGATCATGCTTTACCTATCACCCTTCTAGCTTCAACCAAAACGATGAAGGTTTCACCTGGAAGGAGAACAGGGACTGTGACAGGCACAGGGCATGACAATCAGCAGGCCCCTGCTCCATCAAGAAGATCCTTTGATGAGAGAGCCCCTCAAGCAACTGTGGCTCTTTGGCAAGCCCAGTCTCCTAGTTGGACTTGACTCTGCCCATCAATGGTCCGGCAGAATGCTGGCTGACTCGTGCCCCTCACTGTGTGTTTTGCAAACACAAACACAGGCTCTGGCTGGAGCCTCTGTGACACCCAACACTTAGGGTGTTCACAAACAGCACCAGGATATACACAGCACCACTGCCTGGGGCTCCCTCTAGTTTGTGGACTGTTTCTCACCTCCTGGGAGGAAACTTTTCCAAACAGTCCTTAAATTCTGATGTGCCCCATCCTGGGGTTGGGATAAAAAGCAATGGCTTTGGAGCCAGACAAACCTGTGTTGACCCTGTCTGTTCCTAGCTGGAGAACCCAGCAAGTGACCTAAGCTGCTTCCCTATCTTTGACATGGAGCATAGGCTTGCTGCACTCAGGAAGGTGAGGACTCAGAGCATAATAAATATACACACACTCTCATAAGCCTCTCAACCATTCTCAAGTTCCAGAAATACCTTGAGCCCTTAGGCCAGTTGTGATTAAATTTATCCATCAATTCAGTACATATTTATTGAAGGCCTACTATGTGCCACAATGCCTGCCAGGTCTGCAATGCCTCCAAGAGCTTGGGTAGCTCCTTTCTCTTAACACAGAAAATTCTTTATCGGAGTGACTGGGGGAGGGTTCAGGAGCTCGGATGGCAGATTCAATAAGCTTTTAGCACAACCATTTTAATTGCAAAAATAAACAGTTTTGTCAACTGCTTCAAAGTAGCGTCTGCTTTACAAAAAATTAACAACAACGGAAAGGAAAAAACCCCAAAGCAAAACGTTACATCCAATGGCTGCTGGAAATGACATTGCTGTACAAAGTCTCGCACGAGACCGGCTCGGCGCTACCCCAGCCTGTCTCTGGGGGAATCGTGGGGGGAGGACGTGGGGCATGCGCCAACTTCAAAAAGGCTGTCTGGGGTCCTAAGGAAGCGCCCCCTCCGTGAGTAGGCTGAGGGGACGTCCCCCAAAAGGCGGCTGACGTGGAGACACGGCGCCCGGACGGCCGGAGCTGTCCGCGGAGCTGGTGCTGAACGGGGCGTGTGCAGCGGACGCTTCGAGGGAGCTGGAAGCCGGACCAGGCTCAGCCCCTGGCGGCCGGGAAGCGGCGGACGAGGAGCGCAGAGGAACCGGCCAAGTCTTCTGCGCGCCGGGCGGCGGCGCCCCGACCCGCAGACCCATGTCCCGCTCACAGGGCGGCGAAGGAAAGGCCCAGCGAGTAAAAGCCCAGGCCTTTGAGCCGCTCCTCGGCGCGCGCCTTCTGCTTGAGGTGCACCTTGCCGTGCCGTTTCTTTTCATCGCTGCGCGCAAAGCGGCGGCCGCACACGTCGCAGGCGAAGGGCTTCTCGCCCGTGTGGGTGCGGACGTGCGTGGTCAGGTGGTCACTGCGGCTGAAGTTGCGGAGGCAGATCCGGCACTGGAAGGGCTTGTGGCCCGTGTGGATGCGCAGGTGGCGGTTGAGCTCGTCGGAGCGCGCGAAGCTGCGCACACAGCTCTCCACCGGGCAGGCGAAGGCCTTGGCGTGAGGCCGCGGACAGAAGCAGCGCGCGCTGCACTTGCCACCGCGGCGCCCTTTACGCCGAGCTTTGACCGGAGGGAACGGGGCGGGCGGCGGCGGCGGCGGCGGCGGCCCCGGAGGCTCGGCCACGCCGCTGCCCCCCGGAAGGTCCGCGACCAGAGGTTTGGGGAAGTCCGCCGCCGCGCTGCGGAGGCCCAGCGGCGAAAGCGGAGGCTGCGTCCCCGGCAGAAACTCGCCACCGTCGCCGCTACTCCCTCCCTCCCCGCTAGGAGGGCTCAAGAGCGCCGGGAGGCCTTCGCCCCCCTCCCCTAAGTCTCCAGGGGCCAGCAGGAAAGCGTCGTAGGACCCCGCGGGGTAGAGTCTGTTGGCCGGGCCCGCCGGCAACTCTGCCGGGCAGCTGATGGACAGCAGGTCTTCAATCTTGGTCCCCAGGGCGGGGAAGCGGGCGTCCGGGGCGGCCTGGTAGCTTCCCTGGGGCGCGCAGCTCGCCGGGGCTCCGGCTGACAGCAGCTCCCAGGGGGCATAGGGACCTTTGAAGGCGGAGGCAGCGTCCAGCGCTGGAGAGGCCGGAGGGGCCCGGAGGCTGGGCTTGACGTCGGGCGGGGAGAGCTGCGGCTCGTACAGGCACTGCGCGGGAGCGCCCTCTGAGGGCGAGGCCTCCCAGAACGCCTCTGGGAAAGCGGCTGCGCCCAGGTCGGGGGGGTACAGATCCGGCGGACCCGGCAGCAGGGAATCTGAAGCTGCGGGGAAAGAGGCGTCCAGTGGAGAGCGGGATGCCGACGCTTCCGAGCCCGGGAAAGGAGCCAGGCCTAGGATGCCCGACATGAGGTTGAAGAGCGCCTCCGGGTCGTGCGGGTGTTCGGGCACCGCCTGGATGAAGAAGCTACCGCTGTAGCTGAGGCCGGGAGGGGGCGTGGGCGACAGCCCCTCCAGGAAGCAGGAGTCGACCAAGTCGCCCCCGGCGCCGCAGCTGCCCAAAGCCCAGCTCAAGAAGTCGCCTGCTGGGGGGAGGGGCGGGGGGAGGGGCAGGAATCAGCTGCGGGCAAAAAAGGGGCACGCCGCGGAGTTCCACCCCCGCCCCACGACACCTTTGGTGCGCACTGCCACAAAATGCCTCCTGCAGCATGTTCCGAGCCGGTCCGAGCCGGCAGCCGCCCCAAGACGCACATGTCCGCATGCACACGAAACACACACGTGCAGGCGAAGGACGCCTCGATGCACGCAGACTCCCGCGGAGGCGGCGGCCCGGTGGGGGGTGGGGATGGAGTGCGCACCCCCGGACCCCAGCTCCTCCTACAGCCCCTGCCCCCACCGTGCCTGCACCTCGGCCCCCCGCCGGCTCTCGGGCACCGTGCGCCGCGGCGCCGAGCCGCCGTCTGAGCGCCCCTGGCCGCACTCCTTACCTCCGGGATAGCCGGTGGCCGCGGGAGCGTCCCTGGCGGGCGGCCGAGGCAGTTCTGGGCTGGGTTCGGCGCAACAGCCCTCGGCGGGCTTGCCCGGGAGCGCGTCGGGGCTGGCAAACTCGCTCAGGTGAAGCATGGCGCGGCCGCGGCTGCGGGGCGCTGGGGGCCTCGCCCGCTGGGCTGGGGGCGCGCGCGGCTGGGGGAGGGCAGCAGTTGAGGCGCCCCGCGCCTCGCACACCCAGGTTCCCAGAGCTCACCTCCGAGGAAGAGGTCGGGGGCCAGAGCTCCCTAGTTTGCCCCGACTAGCCTCAGGCGACCGCACCTCGCCTCTTGAAAGCACCGCCGGGCTCCCCCAACCCGCGGCCCCCCCATTTATATAGCGGCGGCGGCGCTGGCTCGGCGCTTCCGACTCCCCGGGCCACTGCCATTTCGGGAGGCCCCGGCCCTGCCGCCGTGACGTAAATGCCCAAACATGGACACAGGATGTGTGCCGGGGACTCCCGAAAAGGAAAGCTCGGCTCGTGACGTCGCCGCCGCCGCCGCTACCTCCGGGTCCGCGCCCCGGCGTGCGCGCGCGCTCTCCCAGCGCTGAGCCCCGGGTGCGCCCCCCGCGGGCCTCCGGCGTCCGGGACGTGCGCTTCTCACCCGGAGGCCGAGGCCGGGGCACTGCCAGGAGAGATGCACTTAACTTTGGGATTCCGCAGCTTGAGGGTTCCAAGTTGAGGGTGCAAATGTGCTCGCTGCCATTGAGTGTGTCTTTTCTCTCCTTGAGCAGCAGTTTCCTCGCCTGCGACACGGAGATATGTCTCTACTTAATGCATTTAGTATAAAGAGTAATTGGATGACAGCCTTGAAGTTCTGGGCTCATGGGTACTTAAGCCGTAAAAAGTACGGCTATTATTATTTGCTCATTGCTGTATTCGTTTTTCACTTGCTTAAGTTTTGTTGCTGTTGTTTTGGTTTAGGAAAAATAACTCATTTAAGTTCAAAAGGACCATACTGCTTGCTAATGGTGAGAGGGAAGTCGGAACAGAACTCTATTCTGTTCTGGATAGATTCTCAACTGAAAAGTAGGTTTCCCTTTTCCCCACCTACCTAGCTCTTGAGATAACCAGCTCTAAGTTTCTTGTGCATTCTTTCACAAATATAGATGCATAAACAAGCGTAGCATTGTTCGGCGAAATGGTTTTGTTTCTTATTTAAAGTCGCTGGAAGGTTGCCTCATGAACCAATATAGAGAATTTAGCTTGGTCAATCTTTTCTGGGGCTGTATAGTATTCCGCTAAAAATAGGGCGATTTGTCTGTTCTCCATGAGCATGTAGAAAGTTTCCAATCTTTTGCTTTTTCCCAGAGTTATTGTAATCAATGTCCTTAACCATGTAAAGGTGAACATATCTGTGGAAACAATTCCAGTGAGTGTAATTCTGAGTCAAAGAGTATATACAATTTTAATAGACATCTGGCTAACTGACCTTCAGAATCGTAGTACCAATTTCTGCTCTCCTTACACCTACAGGTATGAGATGCTTTTCTAGCCTTTCTCCCCTTGCCTTTATATGAATGACTTTTACTTGAGGGAATTTCCCCCCTTGCAATACACAGAGAATCTGCAGGAAATATTTCCCTGTAGTACTTGGAATAATTGGACTTTTTCTGTAAAACTGAAACAAACCAACAAACCATTCTGTAACCTTAAAGAGGTGATCTTTGCTAAGTCCAGAGTCAACTCTAGCAAAGAAACATGCTTGCTTTCCTTATCTCATCTCTTTTCTGCTGTGATTTTACCTTTATGTCTTACTTTCTTATGCTTTTAAAAATATTTTAATATCACTTAATTCCTTTCTGCAACCGAAATTGAGGATTAAATCAATAAATGGAATAGCATTTTTTTCTTTACAAAAACATCACTTCCTGGGACTCTGTGTATAGGGGGATGGGTGGCCAGGACTGGGACCCCCTTTTCTCTAGTTTTGCAGACTACAGATAAAGCCATTCAGGGGTGATGGGCTACAGTATCCCTGGCAGCATATCTCCAAGTCTCTCGCACCCACTTTTCCAAGACAGTGACAAGAATGCCAAACCATACCAAATTCTCTGGTCCTTCATCGTAAAGATATTATTCAAACATGTATTCCATTTCTTGATGTTCATTATCCTTTAAGTGCCTATTAGGGACCAGAAGGTTGATAGATTTTGGTATTATTTTGCTAGGACCCAACTCCATTCATAGCTGCCTGCCCCTTTACCCTCTAACAATTCCACAAACATGTTCACAGACTATCTCATCACATAATCTGCAAAACATGTGCTAACACACTTGCATCTGCTTCTCTTCATGTGTAGAAATCATACAAAAATTTTTATATATAGAGTGTTACATTTGCAGTATGTCCTAACAAGTGCCTCTGTGCAATATGTCCTAACAAGTGCCACAGATAAGTTCTGTGTTAGCAGCACATGTGTTTCTATATGGAGGATGTACAGAAACCTAGCACATGTCTGTGCAGATTAGACACAGAGCACTAATTCCCTTATACTCTATTTCAGACCCATGGTTTGATTCTAATCCAAATGTGTTGCCAACACCAGGTGATCCTACCCCAGACATACAGGGCCCACATGTCTCAAATCCACTCTGGCATCTTGCTGCTTGGGAGGGAAGGGGAGTGGAGAGGTTTGGCTAGGCCTGTGTCCAGGGCTCCCCAGGTTACCCCGTCAGGACAGATTGGCCAGCCCCAGGTTCCCCATCCCTCTGCTGTTCTTCCCTCTGCCGCAGCATTCCTCCTCCTTCTTAGTCATGGATAATTCCTCTACTCCTTTGGCAAGTTCCCAGGTCATTGCTGCTCTCTGCCAAGGGTCGTTGGCTTGGTCTGTGTTCAAGTGCCTCAGCTTCCTCTTTTTTGGAGGGCCTGGGGTACAAAGCTGGAGATGGGAGTAGGAGAGGAGGGAGTTGTGCTCTGGGTATGGGCTGGCCCACACCCAACTCTTCAGGACACACTTTCAGTGGACTCACATATATACAGGTGCACACACAAGATGGTTGCCTCTGGAGGACAGTTTGCACCTGCATTTGGCTTCCTGAGAAGGAGGAAAGAATATACGTAGAAAGTGAGATTTTGTGTTCCCAGTTCAGTGCCCTGAGTTTTAATAACTTAAAAAAAGATATCCTAGGTTAGATAGAATAAAGGGTTTTGGGAAGAGAGGAATTTAGATTATTTTATTTCACACTTCAAATATGAAAATACAAATTTACACATAGGAAATCACATCAAACAATTTACAAAGATATCGTTAGTCCTTGCCAAAGCTCTGTGGATTAAGGAATGGACCCATTTTGAATAAACAAACTCAAGATGCTTGAATGACTTGCCTAAGGCCACACATCTTTCCATATAGTGGTGAGACTGAGAGTCTCCATAAAATAATTTAGGGAAAGACAATCATTTTAAAAAATTTTTATTTTGTAATTTTCATAAAACATTCGTCATATTTGTATGGCTGTTGTTCCTCTTAGGTTTGGCCCTCCCTTCTGTATTGAACCCCTTATCCACCACCATACCCCCCTTTTCCCCCAACCCTCCTCTGATCACTCCAACTCCTCTCACTGCAAGTCATTGGTCCATGTTTGGCTCACTGGTCTTTCCTTTTTTTCTGGAACTATGTCCTTTTTCCTGGGTGCGGACTTAAGACAACATTTTGACAACAGAATTCGCTCTTTCCAAGAATGACTTTAGATGTGGATCTCTTTCTAACTTTCCAAATAGTATACATGTGCAATTTGATCTGGCAAGTGTCCATCCCGGCAAGAATTTCCTGGAGTGATTGCCAGGGATAGAAACACTGTGGGTTGCATCAGATGTCTGCTGAGGAGCATGTTCAAGGTCCTTAGGAGCCAGAGTGGTCATGGTGGTGGTGGTGTACATGTGTCCTTGGTGAGGGTGAAAGGAAGTTTCTGGTTTCCATGGGGAAATGTGGATGAAGGAGAATGTTCTGAACAAGCACTGAACAAATAGATACTGAATGAATGAATAAATGAGTGAATGAATGAATGAATGAATGAACGAATTCATTCATCAAATGGTCATTGATCTGATCTGGCCCTTTAGATGCTGATGCTGATGCCACAGTGGGTGAGACTGGAGGCTCTGGATTTAGGGAGGGGATCAGGGAGGGGGGTAAGAAGCAGGAAAGGCAACCTCCTTTCTCTCTCTTGTACAAAGGGCTTCACCTTTGTCATATTTCTGGTATGCAAGGTTCTCCTCCCTCACTCCTCACCTTGATCTTGGCTCTAAATATCACTGTGTTCAAATAATAGCGTATATATTTTAAAAGACTCCAAGAAGACAGCTGCCTGGGAGTATTAATCATGAAGAGGCCAGCACTCCGTCTCCATGGTGACTCCTGACAGAGCACTGAGGAGCAGTTCCACGTCCCACTTCCTGGGGCCATGGAGATGCAGGGACACAGCCATTCTCCCCCTTTGCTTTCCTCTCTGCCTCTCCTCTCTCCCCTCTTCCACTTTGTTCTTCTCTCTCCCCTCCCCAGCTCTGTTTTTCTCTCTGCAGGACTGATTTAAAAGCAGGGACAGAAGCAGAATCTGTAGACTAACAAACAAGGCCAGTGAGGCTGCAGCAGAGATGAAGTTTGACCCCAAATGCAGCCTCTGCATCACCCAGTTCCTCTCCTGAAGACTCTATGGTGCCCCTAATCTTTGCTGCCCCCAGAAAGAAGAGTCTTAGCATCTCTCCCTGAGGCTAAAAATCCACTGTCAGGTCTCTGTCCCCGTCCTCTTGTCCTCTTCCCTGCCCAGGGCCAGTCACTGGTTTATGATTTGGGCTCTTACTATTTACTGCTTTTTTTTTTTTTTTTTTTTTTTTTTTTTTTTTTTTTTTTTTTTGAGACTAGATCTCGCTATGTTACCCAGGGTAATCCCAATCCCCGGACTCAAGCAATCCCCAGCCTCAGCCTCTCAGGCAGCTGGGTTTACAGGCACCTGCCACTGTACCTGGCTGCTTTTTCTAGACCACGTCTTGCTTTGTTGCCTGGGGTAGTCTCAATCCCACAAACTCAGTGATTCCTGGCCTCTTTGCCTCCCAGCGCTTGGGTTACAGGCACGCACCATGATGCCTGGCTTATTTACTGCTTTTTTAATGGTCACAAAACTAACAGAGGTTGACTGGAAAGAGACAAAGATGTTCATTTTTGTAAAACTGTTTTATATCATGTTTATTGTAAAGTTATAAAATTACATTATGTTGGTATGACATTATTTGCATTATAATATTAGAATGCAAAAAGCAAAAACCTTTTTTATTTCCAATTCTGTACCCAAATGTAGACTTTCAAATAGTTGCAGCTTGGTTCCTATAGACTTTTCCATCCTTATTCAATATTCATGTGTTAGTTTAGTATGGTTATCATCACCACTGTGTACACTAATAGTGTCATATTACACATAATCTTATAACTAACTTGACTTTGTACTTTGAATGCTTTCTCCCCATCACAGCATAGGCTAATCTATCCTGTCCTTAACAACTGCTGCAGAGTTACACCATCATGTAGATGTGTATGATTTTTTTAACTTCAGATTTTATGGGTTTTACTATTATAAAGAACCTGTGCACAGTCTCTTATCTATACTGGCTGCCCTGATATAGGTAATAGAAATGTAGTAGTTTGTGTATTCCTGTTGATACTATTTACCAGGTATTAAGGGTTTTACCCATATATTTACATTAAATCTTCACAACAACCTGAAGAGTTTTATTACTATCTTTATTTCACAGGTGGAGGGATTGAGGTAAGAGGAGGTTAAGACACTTGCCCAAGCTAACAGGCTAAGTGATGGTAGATCAGGTTCCCCAAAATGGAATTACTAAATGAAAGGTAGAGGCACATTAATTATAATATATTTCCATAACAACCTTCCTCTAAAAAGATTGTCCTAATTTGGGGGCCAGACATCAAGGTTGACAAAGTTGGCAGTCAGCTGGTCCCAGAAAGAGGTATCCTGGTGATATTTATTTATTTATTATTATTATTTTAAATTTCATTGTTGGCATACATCGCTTGTGTTTGTAGGCATGGTCCTACCCCCTCTCCCCCCCCAACCCCCGCCCGCTCACTTCAGTTCTTTTCTTGTTGCCAGTTGTTGGTCAGTGATTGGCCCATTGGTCTCTTCGTTTTCTTTTCTGAAGCAGTGTCCTTCTGAGTAAAGTCCCACGTTCCTGGGAGATTGCAAACCAGGTTGATCAGACCTTTCTGGTGATATAAAAGTGTGTGTTATAGAAAATAAGACTTTTCTGCTTTCTCCTTGAGAGCAAGAATCTATTCACAAGGCCTTGGTGATTCCTTCTGCATGATCTTTGAGTCTAATGCTTCACCCAAAGATATCTCATTGGGAGGCTTTCTCCTGCTTCTCATACTCCCAGAGTAGGCATGGACATTAAGCTGACCTGGTATGGACAAGGTGGGATATGGGGTGTGGGGGCTTCTATATCCTTTTTACTTCCATTTTGTGTCATGGTAGATGCAAAGGAGGAGGAGAACAAGGTGGTTGCAAACCACTTAGGAAAAACTTCTTGGATTCTTCCAAGATATTTTCTAAGGAAAAAGGGACATTATCTTTCTCTTTTTTTCCATTCAGTATCATATAGAACTGAGAGGTAAATGGTGAGAGGAGAGGTATTACTGGGTGCATTCGAGGAAGCAGAGGGATGGAGAAAATGATTTTTTTCAATACTGCTATCTGCCCTGGGATGTGGAGTGAAACCCCCCACACACACACACCTGCCCCATTCTTTTGTATCTGAGACTAGTTCTCTTTCTGTGAACAGCTGTGTACTTGGATTTTGATCTATATCTTTATTTGATCATGTAATCATATTGAGAGCATTGATTTTCAATCCATGTGTTGATAAGGTGAAAAGGAGACTGAGAGTGGATGTTGTGGTCTATATCTCTAAACCAGAACTGAAATTAGAAACAAGTCTGCCAAACCTACCTGTCATGTTCCCTTCTTCCTGGCCACCACTCAAGCTCATCTCATATTTACTCTCTCTCTTTCCCCACCTTCCAATAGGTTTTCTTAAAATAATTTATAGTAGGTTGGTCGATGTGCTGGGATCTGATAACCTAAACCCAAAATACCCAGTTTATCCACATCTGGATCCATGGCCCATAACCTGAATCTGTCCACCACCACTGGTCTAGGCTCTGGTTGCTAGTGAATTAGTTTAGTGCAACTCAATTAGTTCAGACTCCCCCTTCCCCCTCCCCTGCAAAGAAATGTATTAGCTCACAGAATCCAAAGGAATATCAACCTATCACTCTGCAATGAAGTAGGGATCATGGATTAGTGGAAAAGGCTTAGAGTTTTTCCAGTGCTCACAACTCTCATGGTGACTAAAAACCTGACTGTGTTCACCATGTCAGCCTGCTGTGATGATGGGTTTCTGTTCTCAGTTGCAGCTAGGAAATCTCTGGAAAGACCTCTGCTGTTCTCCCCAGGACAGTTGCCTGGCTAAGGAGTAGCTGCTAAAAGCACTAGTTGCTTGAGCTTGTGTTTTGAGGACCATTCCCAGAAAAAAAGAAACCACTGTGAGCCGGGAAGCTTCCCAAGAAACCTCTGCCTCCAGCCCCGAGGCAGGAGCTAGGCAACCCTAGGCTCTGGCATGTCCTCTGGCCTGGACTCTGGATAGTTTGCTCTGCTTACCAGTGTCCCTGGAGCATGTTGCCTCCTCCATCTGTCTGCCAGCTCCAAGGAACACTGCCCAAAATAAAAATTCTTAATTAGCAATTCCTGCACTCCAGAGCAAAACAATGTATTTGTTTCCTAGAATAATCTGGAGCCCTATTCAGCTTGGCAAGCAGTGGGCCCCCCTACATTCATACAATGTGCTGTTGAAAGACTCCAACAGGAACCTTTACTCCTTTAGGGCTTGAGAGGGAGGACCCCAGAACCCCACCCCCAGGCACCCCACCCCAGCTCAGGCAGCAGCCAGCAGCCAGCAGGGCCCCAGAACAGAAAGAGCATAATCAATGACTTAACAATAGTTTTCTGTTATAAGGGTATAAGGGTGGGGGAAGGGAAGAAAATTCAACAGAACATCTCAGCAACAGTTCCCATAAAATTCAAATTGGGGACACAATTTTAGCAGACAGAATAAGGTGCACCCCAGGACCCCCTAACCTCTATGCTCTAAATGGGTTCTGCCATCTACCACAGTAAGACAGAGCATAATCTAGTGCATAAGACCTTTAATAGAAAGGAACTTTAATACAATTAGTGTGCATTAGAGAATTAGTATGCAATAGTGTGCATTAGAGAGAAGAGAAAAAAATATAGTTAAAATAGTCTCGTTAACACCCAAAGTCACCCATCCCCTCATGGGTTAAACAGGGTTGGCTCACAGCACAGCCTTTGAGGCCTGGTTACAAGTCTGCAGCACCTTTGGGTGGAAAATCATATAAAAGGAGCAGAAGGGCTAGGCAAGCCCTGAAGGAAAAGAACAATATATGTATGTATATAATATTTATTTATTTCAAGATAAAGGCTCCAGTCTCCCCCTGGATCTCTCTCTCTCTCTCTCTCTCTTTTTTTTTTTTTTTGAGACTCGCTGTGTTGCCTGGGGTAGTCCTGGACCCACAGACTCAAGCAATCTCCAGCCTCAGCCTCCCAGGCAGTTGAGATTACAGGCACGTGCTGCTGCACGAGCCTCCCCCTGGATCTCTCACCCATGTCTCTTTCTCTCTTAGGTGTCTCCTTCCATGTCCCTCAGGTTCGTGGTACAAGTCGACAACAAGGATCAGGCATGGCCTCTTCACATGGCTTTCTGGTCTACATACCTCCACCAGGTCTTCTTTGTCTTTCTTTTTTTCTTCTTTCCCAAGTCCTTCTCTCAGTCTTTTTTTTTTGACAGTTTCTAAAAGTGCTTTATTTTTATTTATTTATTTTCTTATATGGTTGTTCATTTTTGTACTATAATTGGTTTCTCCCCTCTGGTGTGGTCCCTGTATTTCTCCCACCACTATAGCACCAGTGAACCATCACCATAGTCCCTTGTATTCTTCACACCCTTGTTTTTGACCCTTCTCCCTCCCTCTTCCTTGCCACCATAGATCTGAGGCCTCCTCCCAGTCTTTTCTCTAGTCAACGCCACCATTCCTTGGGCGGGCAGGGAACGGGAAGCTCCCCTTACCCTGGAGAGCTTGCTGTTACAACTAGGTCACAGAGCATCAGATCAGTGACCTTGAGTCTGGGAGTCAGGGGAGCTATTCCAACCCAGCTCTGCCATTAACTTGTTCAGTGACCTTAAACAATCATTGCTCTTTTCTGTGCTTGTATTTTCTCACCTGTGAAATGGGAGTGTTATTTGTTCCCCCTATAGTGTATGATTTAAGAGTCAGAATGAACAAATTAGAATGTTGAAACATAAGCTCTTCCTTCAGCAACGAGAGGTGATGTGAGACTCATAGATCCAGTTAAGAAATAGTGAGTAAACCTGCCTACCCAGATGTGTTCCTTGTTTTCTGGGTGCCTCTTCATCTAGGGATAGACCAGTCACCACCACCTGAATTTTATGTCCCCCTTGTTACTTTCATTCTTTCTCGTGTTCGTTCATGTCTTCATTCATCTAAACAGTGAGGATTTAACATATTAACCACTTCAACAAAGTTTAACAGAAAAGTATGACACATATGGCAGCAGGGAAAGGCTGAGCATCCTAGAAAGGACAGGTGGTAGGTAGTTGGTCAAGAAGTTCAGAGAAAAGACAGATGAATGGATGCAAAAGATGTGGTATATGTACACAATGGAATGTTACTCATCAATTGAAAATGACAAAGTTGATGAATTTATGGTGACGTGGATGTACCTAGAAGAAATCATATTAGCAGAAATAGTCAAAAAGAAAAAGACGGAAACCAAATGATTTCACTAATATAATATATGGGATATAGGAAAAACAAACAAAAAGCCAGGAGGAAAAGTCAAAACAAGCTAACAACCAAACCAAAGTACACAACTGGGGGAGGGGGGATGATGGAAGGGAGTGGTCAGGGAGAGAAGGCCGTAGGTATCCCTGGGGAGTACAAAGATGTGAAATATATATATATACATATATATACATATATATAAGATGTGAAATATATATATACATATATATATCATATATATATTCATATATATATTCATTAATTAATTTTTAAAAAAGTTCAGGGAAGACTGCTCCCAACCAAGTGACATTCCCATGGCAGGTTGAGAAAAACCTGGTGGTGGAGTCAAAAGCAGTTTACCCGAGAAAAGGGGGAGAGGTCAGTGAGGAAGAATGTTGCAGACAAAGAAACAACTTTTGCAATTGCCAGAAGGTGAGAAAAGAGGAGTGTGGGGGAGAGAAGGATTCAGGAACTCAAGGAGGTTCATGATGGTGGGAGCTAAGAAACTGACAAGTCTAGAAAGCAGAAATGGGGTCAGGCTGGAGAGCTGGAGGAGCTCAGGGTCAGGGAGGACCTTGGGGCAGGCTTAGGCACCTGTTGCGGTTGATGAAGTGGTTATGGTTTTCATTTTGGGGAGACCAGTCTGACTGCTGTATGGAAGGGGAGATCGGCAGGAGGAATTGTGCCACTTGCAGTTGAGAGAAGACTGTCAGGCCCAAATCACAAGGTGGCAACAGGAAAGGAGCAGCTTTCAGAGTCAACAGCCACTTAGGAGAGCATCTATAATGGACACACTGTGCTTTATTTGCGGGGCTATAATTTACATATGGTAAAAAGAGCCAATCTTTAGTACAGCTTCTTGGTCTTTACCCATATCAAGACATAGAACATGTGTACCCCCCAGAAAGTTCCCTCTATGCTCCTTGAAATTCTTTAGGTACTCCCTTGTTCAGTAATCTTTTTTTTTTTTTTTTTTCCGATTCTAATATAGGTTCATTTTGCCTAGTCTTGAATTCTTTATACATGGAATGATTCTGTATATACTATATAATGCCTGAGTTCTTTGGTCAACATACTGTCTGTAATATACAACCACTTCATGTTTTGCATTTTTAAACAATTACAGACCACAGTTGGAGTAAACTTTTTTTTTTTTTTTTGAGACAAGGTCACGCTATTTTTGCCTGTGGAACCTATTTTTGCTCACATTGCCTGGGGTACCATGGACTCAAGCGATCCCCAGCCTCAGCTTCCCAGGTAGCTGAGATTACAGGTACACACCATCATGCCCAGCTATTTTTTCGGTCTCGTTATGTTGCCCCAAGCAGGCCTCTAACCGCAATCCCCAGTTCCGGCTGTGGCTTTCTAGGCTACCGCTTACAGGCATGCACCACCACTCCGGGCCCCAACTGAGCTTTTGATGTTATTTGCTTTTATGTTTTTTGTTTGGAGAAGGCCAAAAAGAAAATTATTTAGAAATGAATGGCAATACAATGGTGTAACAGTTATAAACCCTGATGACCTGCTACACAGCTTTAAAATGTATAAGGAAAATGTATGAATAAAAGGTTTCATTTCTTCAGCAAAAAACCTTTTAAAATGTAGTCATAAACTAAATGTGCAAGGTGGATCTGAGGAAAACAATAATACTTTTCTGAAGGGCATAAAACACAAAAGAGTGGAAAGATATGTTTCCTTGTGAAACAGGGTAAAAAAGAGACTTTCTGTCTTTACTTAACTGTTTACAGCTATCCACCTGCTTCTCTTTCCAAAGCAGGCTGCAAGCAGTTCCTTTGCAATTACCTTTAACCTTAATTGGATACTCTTATTTGCCTGCTACTCTCTACAAAGCAGGCTACACACTCTTCATTAGCATTTTCACTGATCACCTTTACCATTGATATGCAAAAGCCAGCCAACTGCTCTCTGCTTTCAGCTCCAAAAACTGCAGGAAAGAAAAACTTTAAAACACAGTTTAAA
>PVHY01015636.1:0-35587 GCA_004024945.1 Uropsilus gracilis | reverse complement strand
CCCCTCCCCTTTCCTTAATAATATTTCCTTGTTCTAATGAAAAGCAAATTGGAGGCTGTTGGGAATGTAAAATACTGCAACCACTATATGATGTAGTATTGAGAAAATAAAAATCAAGTCACCAAATGATCCAGCCATCCCACTTCTAGGTGTGTATCTAAAAGAATTTAAAGCAGGATCTCAAAGTAATTTTTACACACTTATGTTCACTGCAGCATTTTTCAAAAGAGACAAGAGGCATAAATAACTCAAATGTCCATTAGCAGATGTATGGATAAGAAAATGTGGCATTCACATATATAATGGAATGTTAATAAGCTTTAGGAAATGAGTTTCTATCTCATGCTACCATATGAACTTCGAGGTCGCACAATTAAAAATAAAATGATTTAAAGCCCTGGAAGCAATATATATATAAATACAGATAAGTTTGAAAAAGATACGTGAATGACCTTTTAGAGTTTCATATCATTCATATTACTATTTACTTCTGTAAGTTGGGGTAAGTTAAGTAATTTTAGGAGCTTTATTTTTTTGTCTTTAACATGGAGGATAATAGCACAGAATATGTTAGTGATGACAAAGTGTGTATAAAAAGCACTGGTGTTTAACACACACCAGAGCTTCATCTTCTCCATATGTTCCTGCGTTGGTCCTCACCAGATCCCCACGTACTCAGCTGATTCCAATGAAGAAACACCCCCAATGTCTAATAAAGGAGATTGATTACGTAAATGATATGACATACAAGGCCATCTAAAGTGTTTTTATTCTATTAGCCCAGTAAAATGTATACATAAGCAAAAAAACATTTTGCTTTTATCCAATCTCTAACAATGGAGCCAATAGTTATAAGTCCTTTTTTTTGGGGGGGGGGCCTAGGTCTCGTTATGTTGCCCAGGGTACCCTGGACTCAAGCAATCCCAGCCTCAGCCTCCCAGGTAGCTGGGATTACAGACACACACCATCACGCCCAGCTATTTTTTGAGACTAGGTCTCGCTATGTTGCCCTGCGTGGGTTTTGAACCCATGGACTCAAGTGATTCCTAGTCTAAGCCTCCCTTCCTAGGCGTGGGATAAAAGCTGCGTGCCACCACAGCTGGCTTAAGTCTTTTTTTTTTTTTTTTTTTTTTGTTCCAGAGAAGGGCATCTTCATAATTAAACCAACAGCCCTGAGGTGACAAATGTGACAGTCTCTCTGAGTCTCCACATGCTTCACACACACCAAGACAGGGAAGGTGGCAGGACTTTAGTTTTCCTAAAACAAAACAAGCATCCACCTCCTTTGGGGTTTTTGTTTCCTTCCACAGTGAAGCCTCTTCCTCCTGAATCATTAAGATCTTCACCTCCCCTGGTTTAGTGAACTTTATCTCTTTTAAATACATAAATCTTAAACTATCACTGGTTGTTCCAACTCCATGTGTTGAGACTACAAGTTTTAACCTGAAAATTAAAAAATAATCTTTTTAAAGGAATTAAGGCTTCCATTTCATTCTAAAGTTATTATTACTGACATTTTGACAATTAACAATTATCTGGAAAATTGCTTAATTATTACTGAGTTCACCAGTTAAATTCCCCTATAATCATCCCACTATTCCTATAATTACTTGCAATAAATTTCCATGAGATCTACTGTAGTCTAGCTCTAACAGATGTGTTTTGTATATGACAAATTCTTGATAACAATTTATTTTAGTAGATATTTATTCTATGTAAGCATCTTTTACCCTTACCCTGTAGCAAAGAAACCTTGTTATCTTGTTTTAGGAATATTACCAACTTTTTAAAAATCACATTTTCTCCCAAAGAAGGAAAACAAATATTGTCACAGTCACAAGAAAACTGGCCTATATGTCAGCTAAAACAAGGCTGATCTATAATAAGCTAACAGAATAAGGCAGGTTTCAAGTTTCTGGAAGGGTTCAGATATTCCTCAAGTTCTCTGAAACAAGGCTGAGAGGTTGCATGACACTTCTGTGGAACATACTCTTCTTATATCTGACCATGGGAATCAAATCATATTTAGGATTCCTGCTCAGATCATCTCTGCCAATATTCTTCAGATAAGTCACACATGTAAGTCCAATATCTAAGAAAATAAACTCTAGGACTATCCTAGTGGAAGGTAAAATATATGCCTAAGGGTGTGAATGCATCATTCTAAAATAGAAACTGAATGAAGACTTGGAAATAATAAACTTAAGGAATATTACATAATGTCACCTTGATTTTAAACATTTTGATGTGTGACTCAACATGTAAAGAGATTTTGACTAAGAGTAAAAGAAATATAGATTGAAAATGGAAGAGAACTAAGATTAACGTGTTCAAGACATGAAAAAGGTTGATTTCATGGAAACGATTACCCAATAAAATTACTCTATCTTGGTCAGCTACAATACTGGGGCTTCACCTTTTTTCATTACTTCAGGAAATGGGGCTAATACCCAATCATGATAAGATTATGAATATTTCCACTAGTTGAACATATTGTTAACTGCAATCACAAGGTATGCCCACAACCTCCTAACCAACACCCATTTCCAAACCCACGTATATAAAGCTAATATAGGTTAAGAAACTACAACCAAATTACTGACAAGCATGGCTTACTGCTATTATATGCCTGCCCTATAATTGCAGAACTATAATATATAGTTCTGCCACCACTTTCTTAATCAGAAGTCTCTAATAAAAATCCACAACTCAAGTTTCAGTTTTTTCCCTAAAATATGTTTGTGTCTGTTTGGTTTCTGTGTGTTTCCTCCAGACTTACAAGGGAAGAGGGTTCTCCCCTGCTTGTTACTGTTTTGTATTTGAGTTTTCACCAGAAGTTTCCTTGTACATGCGAACCATTGGCCTTTGTTTGCTTGACTAATGTCTGAATTTCTTTTTCTTGAAGGTTATGTAACAACAATCTGCTCTGATGCCAAAACCACAGATTCCCAACGTTTAGGTGACAAATGCAACTTTCCACCTCCCTGGACCATAGCTGGGTCCATCCAACTATGTATTTTCAGTTTACCCCAACATATGTATGTGGCTCCACACATTATTTACTATACTAAATTCCTTTCTATTTGAAATATATTGAGGACTTTTGTTCCTGTTAATCTTTGAATGATGCCATGCTGCTCCCTTACTGCTGTGCATTCAAACCTAACTTTTCCCTAAAAAGATATTTCTGTCTTTATGGGTCAGAGTTAAAGGTCCATCTTCTGCTATGCTTGATTACATAGTAGTCCTACCATGTCACTACTTTTAAATTATTTGGTATGCTTGGCATAATGAGCTCATAATCCACCTTCAATCACTTAGGATTGGATGCCATGTTATTTCCCACTAGGGTGCATATTATCTCTATTTATATTTAAGGTTTTTCACTTGTCTTGGTTCTAAAATGAGTTAGTCGTATTGATCAACTTAATCAAAATAGTCATGGAGTTTACCTGGAAAATATTGGTTGGTAAAATAAAGCAAATTTATAACATATTTGATTACTTAAGCTATTCTGCCATCTCTTAATGTCAACTGGTATATAATTGAAAGATTAAAAATTTTTCAAATTGCTGATTGAACATAAGCATGTTAGTAGCTTTAGATATATGTGTTCTCTTGTTTGGCTGAAAGTAAGCAGTTAATACTCATAGCTATATGGTATCAAGGAGCTAGATGTTAGATATCATTAGATGCAGTTTGAAAAGCAGTAAAGGATCTCAATATTATATGGAATTACAAAGAATAAAGGGAAGTAGCTCTGTGAGGAGTGTCAGATTTACTGTGACTAGAAAAACATCTGAAATTTTGTGAGTTTCAATGTGAATCATGTACAAGTAGGACTACTGATGCAATGTGTTAGAAAGTTTTGAGTATTAGTATCAAGAAATGTCATGGAAGCATCATGTTCATGACCCCAATTATACTGCAGACATCCCGATCCAGATAGGTTCTTACTGATTGCAGCAGTTTGACACACCAGATAGGGCTGGCAGGCAAAGAAGTAGGCAAGGACAGGCGAAACCTGAGATCTGAGATCCCAGTCCCATAGCAGGACTTTCTCAGGATTTTTCCACTTTCTCCATGCTCCATCCACCATTTCCTTCTCAGCCCAGGTGTGTAGACTTACATATATGCATACCCATTGGGTTGGTAGGTATAATTACAGGGTGGTGTGTGTGTGTGTGTATACATACCACTACAGGTGCTGATCACAAGGCTAACAGCAGAAAGGTATATAAAACCCTGAAACCTCACTTAACGTACAAAACTCAAATGGATCTTAATCTTAATGTAATGTATTGTCCAGAGAAAAGGGAGGTTCGAGGCTCTTTTTCTTTTTTTTTTCTTTTCTTTTTTTTTGAGATGAGGTCTCACTATTTTTTGCCTGTGGAACCACAGGCTCACATTGCCTGGGGTATCACGGACTCAAGAAATCTCCAGCCTCAGCCTCCCAGGTAGCTGGGATTACAGGTGCGCGCCACCACACCCAGCTATTTTTTTGGAACTAGGTCTTGCTGTGTTGCCCTGAGTGGAACTCGAACCGCAATCCCTGGTCCTCGCTGTGGCATCTTAGGCTGCCGCTTACAGGCACATGCCATCATACCCAGCCACTAGGCTCTTTACCTACAAAAGGATGAGACTAAGCAGCAAGAAGATTGAAGGAACACAAAGTTAAAGAGATTAAAAAGCAGCAAGCATAAGAAATAACCATACTTTTCAGCTTTAGACTTGTATCAAACAGATTAGGTGTGAAACCTAAAAAGCATTTGATTACACTCTTCATTTTGCACTACAATTTTGGTCTTTTCTTACCAGACTAACCAGATACTGACTGCCCTTTTCCTGTGGTTCCCCACCAGGCACCTTATGAAATCGAGTCAGAAATTGGCAGAAGCCTCCAACCAACAAGCCACAGGAAAAAAGCGGCATTTTTAAAATGCGGTTTCTGCTGCTCAGCTTCTTACCAGATTCATATCAGCAGTTGCTAATGTCACAAGCAATGTAAACAACAGGGCTTTATTTACAAGGAAATAAAAAGACCTTAATACCACAAGTGGCCAGTTATTTTACCCCAAGTACCATTTAATGCGAAAATCCCAAACACACATCCAACTTGGTGCCTCTTCAACCCTGAGGCAGGCAGCCTACAATCCAGTCCTTCTCCAGTGTCTTCCTTTGCTTCTTCTCTCTCCAGTGTTCTAAGCTGTCTTCTCCAAGGCTCTTCAAACTTTTCCAACAGATGCTGATGCAAACTCAGCTTTCCTAATATGTCACCTTGCTGCAGCTCCATCCACTTCCTTTACCAGGCTTGCCTTCAGTGGCATCTGGCCAAATTCACCAGGCCTGCCCTCAGCACCCCTGGTCACCACTGGCCTGCCATTCTGGCATCTGATTCCACACTGGCTACTTCTTTGCCAGGCCCCTTTCCCACCATGGCTCCTTGCAATCACCAGCTCACTCTTCCATGGGGCTAGCCCCAGTTCTATCAGTTCACCATTCTCCTCTTCCCCCTCCTATCTCTGACTCCTCCTTCTATGTGTCCTTTCACGCTTCTCACTTCTTCTCACAGGTCTTTCTCTCAGACCCTGCCCACCAGGGCAGTATAGTGTTCAATACCATTTTCAAGTACATCACTTCCCCTGTATCTCTTAGACTTATGGCAAGTTTTTGGGTCTCAGCTGCCCACTTTGGGTCAACCCTGTTGGGCTGGGGATCTATCCAAGAGGAGATGGATAATTTTGAGTGTTTCATTAGGACTTTATTTTAACAGTATTCTTTTTCCTCTCTCTCCAAGACTTTTTCCCAGTCTTCCCTAACTTTTCCTTTCTGCTTAGCTCCACCCTTCCTTGAGTGGGGCTGGAACCTCACCTTGATGTTGGTATTGAGTTAAGATAATGCAGCTTTAAAAACACCTTGGAGACTTCTCCAAGAGTTTTCCACTTGAACACAGGTATGGTGAAAGCCATTGATAAATTAAGCCAGCACAGGAAAGGAAAAGATTCATTTCCAGCACTGAGTTTTCCTGGAAAAACCTAGAAAAGAATGTGTATTTATTAAAAAGTGTAAACAAAGGAAGGTCTCTGCACACCGTGGAATAATATGTAGTTGTTATAGTAAGAAAGTTGGGAGAGATGTTCCCACTACATTAAGGGAAAGACAACTTGCAGAAATTGTATATGGTACAATCCCATCTTTGTAAGCATATATAAAAAAACACAGAAATGAGAATGAATAGTAAACATATGAGGTACAGTTGTTTTTTGTTTTGTTTTTTTTAAGTCAGGGAAATGTAAAGCTAAACAGATTCTATCAGGCATGATGCAAATATCAGCCTCCCCTGCCTTTAAAGGGGGGCTGGGAAATGTTATAAAACATTTTAAGTCATTAAAATGTGAAAAGCAATTATATCATTTCCCTACTACTCCCTACCCCCGACCTTTGAAGTTAGTATTTGCCTTTATTCTTCTCCCCCTGCTTCCAGAAAAAAACCAGGCCCTGTGCTCAGTGGAGATGCCCTGACAGACCTTGGGGGGCCAGAGACAATGGGGCTGGAAACATGAACTGTCCTCTCTAGCTGAAAGACGTCCACACCACCCAGCAAACCAGGACGAAGAAAGCATTCTGAAATAGCCAGCCTGTTCTGTAACAGCTTCACCGGACAGGAGAGGCAAGTGGCAGCAGACACAGGAAAAGATAGTCGTAAGTCAAAAAATGCAAATCAAATATTTTTTTGAAAAAAACTTTTTTTTTTTTTTTTTTTCAAAATATGCCATTAAGGAAACATTTATCTCGCCTCCCAACCCCCAAATCCTAAAACTTCCAAATGTTTCCCACAGATCCTGACTGGCTCATCTCCCCTGGGGTCTCCCAATGGTGCAGCAACTTCCTTAAATCTTAAATTACAACTCTTCTCTGCACTGATAAAAAGTCTTCCTCCACTAACTCCCTTTTGATATCTATCCAGGCCATGTTTGCTCCAGGATCAACTTTTAAACATTGCTTTTCTTCTTGACTAGGGCTCTTAAAGACAGAACAGGACTCACGGTTCAGAACTTGCAAAGAAAAGTGACCACATTTTTTCTTCTCTAACTGACTGGAAATCAGTATTGGGATTTAGTTGTCAAAGTAAACTTGAAATATTAGTTATCCTGGAATATGCAGGATATCAAGATACAAGACTAAATTTAGACTATATGAGCTTCCTAATCTGTCATTTAACAACATTGAGTGGCAGGGCTCAATTATACATTTTTAGTGAGTGTAAAATTGTGTTTCATGATACAACTGTAATATGAAATGGAAATACTTGTGATTTCTAGTAGTGTTAGCGTGATGGATAGTGTTAGTGGTGATAGTTGACAGGTGCTATGGTGGTGGGAGAAATAAGGAAACGATGCCTGAGGGGAGAAATCAAATATTGTACAGAAATGAAAAATGATATGAGAAAATAAGTAAATTGTTTAAAAAAATTAATTTTTAAAAATACTGAAGCATGTGCACATACACATCCCATTCCCCCAACACCTTCAGCAACCAAGCCACCTGGTCTTAATTGCTTGCTGTGGAGGTTCATTGCCCTGGAAGATGGAGCTCAGACTTTTTCTTCCTGTGTGCACAGAATTCATGCTAAGTCTGTGAGAGGAAAAGCCTATCCACAGTTAACGCATAGAAAACCACTCCATTGCATACAAAAGAAACGGTGCTTCTCTAAAACACTCATTTTCTTACATGCATATATGATCCTAGGACTAAATATAAAGACACATGGAATTATTAACAAAGAGTCTAAGGGTGACCTTGGGGAGGACTGCAGGAGAAAGCACTAGAAGTACAGCTGAGAAGGTGAGCAAAGGGACAAGAGGAAGCGGCTTCTTTGTGCAAGTTGGTGCCCGTTTTCTAAAATATTTTAGCAGTAGTATATATTCCTTTTGAAAATACCAACAACTTATTAAACCATGAAGAAAATGCAGGGAAAATGATGACTTTCCAAACCAGTTATCAGTTCAGATAAATAAATTCTGAAGAAGTGCTTTGGAGATGAGATTCAAGGCCCCATATCTAGGACATAGGGGGACAGACCGAAAACATAGGTCTGTCAGGTGCCAAAGGTCTCACTCATTCCACTGCAAGCAAAAGACACCAAGGAGCCGGGTATGGTGGTGCATGCCTCTAGGTGGCAGCCTAGGAAGCCATGGCCAGGGCCAGGGATCACGGTTTGAGTCCTGCTGGGGGCACATAGCAAGACCTAGTTCCAAAAAAATAGCTGGGCGTGGTGGTCTGTGCCTGTAATCCCAGCTACCTGGGAGGCTGAGGCTGAGGACTGCTTGAGTCTGTGGTACCCTGGGCAACGTGAGCCTGTGGTTCCACGGGCAAAAATAGCGAGACCTAGTCTCAAAAAAAAAAAAAAAAAAAAAAAAAAAAAAAAAAAAAAAAAAAGACACCAAGGAAATTATTACTACCCTCTCCCCGCCCCTTCTCACCCCAAGTGTTTTTAAAAGTTAGTACTCAGGTACTTACTTCCTTGACTTTATTTTCTCCCAGGACATGACATAGGTTGTAAATCTCAGGAGGGCTTAGTACAGCACCCCCCCTTACTGCCCCATACTGGGGCCACCTTACCTGGGGCAGAAGGGGTCCAGTCTGAGGCTCCAGACATGAACAAAGTGAGAAAGAGGGTAGATCCACAATCTTTGACTGGCTCCTCCTCTCCTCTAGGGGATTCTGAGTCTCTAGGCCCAGTCCCCTCTCACTGGTGTTTCCTTACCTGCCTCCCTCAGAAAGATCTCACCCAGTCCCGAGGAACTGCAGAATCAACCACTGGCCCCATAGAGCTCCACCACCCCCATCCCCCATCCCAGTGCTTTAGTCATCTGGTGCCCCATGTCTGCTCCATCCTTGCAGATTCCAGACTCTCTAGGAAGTCACCTCTCACTGCCTAACTATAGAGGCCATGATCCCAGGGCTCATTCTTGATTCCGCACTTTCCTCAGTCCCCAATTTCTGTTATTCCCAAACTCTTGGCTCTTCATGGCCCCACCCCAAACCAAGCCTCACCACCTCTCACTTGAACACTGAAATGACCACCAACTGATTTCTTCATCTCCCTTCTGGCCCCACTGGCCCCACTGGCCATCCTTCTCTCCACAGTAGTTTCCCTTTTCATTTAGAGTAAAAGTTTAATTCACTATCACATCCAGGTTCTGCCTTCAGCAGTGTCTTAATACTACTCCTATAGCAGAACAATCTCCTTTCCAGGCCTCAAAGAAACACTACCATTCCTCCCTGGGACTTTGCACTAGCGGTTTCCTCTGTGAGTTGTTTTCCCAGTTCTTCTGTTGCTGACCGAGTCTCTTAGCAAGTGAAATACCTCCAAGAGCCTCCTGCACCACCCTTTCTCATAAAAGAAGCAGGAAGGGGCGCACGTAACGCAAGCCCCCCATTACTCTCTGCTTCTCCCTCCTCAGTTATCAGAACTTTCCCCCTCAATTCAAGTGTTGCCTTATAATCTCTTTACCTCCATTAGAATACAGACTACAGTCCATCAGGGCAAGACTCTCACTCATTGATTTGCCCACTTGTGAACCTAGAAATGAAGAGACAAGAGTCAATGAAGCATTTATTTGGGATTAAACAACTGCCATTTGGGGTAATTTCAGGGAGGAATCTAAAGAGTGTTCAAGGAAGGGGTAAAAGCTGAGGAAGATGAGGTCAGTGCTCAAAGGATGGAGTCAGTGTTAACAAGTCTAAACTGCTCCTGGGCATATACATTGGTTTCTGATTCTATCCTCTGGAGGAGGTGCTGGGGATGGCTGTTTTCCCTGCCAGGTTTCTCCAAGGTCTGGTGGCCCAGAACTAACAGGAAGTAAGCTGTTTCCCATCATGACAACTTTGACCTTAATTTTCACATTAAATTTGTAGCATTATTCTGGTCTGATTTTAACAACTACCTGGGAGAGGGAGCATGCTGACAGGGTCAGTGAGGGCCCGGGGAGCAGGGTCCTCCCTGATGCCTCGGGGGCGGGGTGGGGAGGGCAACAGAGTCCTTCACTTCTCTTCCTCCTCTCTGTCCACCTACAGGAGTATGGGAAGAGCCCTATGCAGAGCTGCTGGCTGGCCTCCAGTCCAAGGATGTGCGAGGAAAGGGCATAAGGACCATTTGCCAAAATCCATAGTTCTGCTTCTGGAATGAACTGAAAAACACAGGTAGCACCCACCCTCTCCCCTGAGCTGGGTTGTAGCTGGAAAAGAGAAGAGAAGGGCAGCTTCACCAAGGCCTCTCTCAACTCCTGGTCCAGGGACCAGAGGCCTCCCCAAAATTGAAGGGGTGAGGGAAACCAAAATAAACCATCAGATCAATTATGGCTCAATGATGAAGGATTTAAGGGCCAACTAAGGGAGGCCAGCCTGGAAGGGCTCCAGGGTCACTGCGGCCACCAGCCTGCCCTGGAAGCCAGGGACCTGGCCATGACCTTGACCACAACAGCTGCTTCTTCTGTGTGATTTTACTGTATTTTATTTATTTAGTTTAATATCAGAAAGGACATAAAAGGGAAAAAAGGAGAAGGAAAAGCTAGCAGACGCAAGCGGGCACTTCCTTTGCAAAGGGCAAAGGTTTGTGGAAATAGACACCTGCACATCTCTGAGTGGGCAGGAGAGTTGCCTGACCTTATTTGAAAATGATTTCACTTCCGCTTGTCCTTCTCACATAGTAACTGGACTTAGGGTGGTGGGCACACTTGTGCTGAATAAAGGAGTGAGTGAAAGAGAGCAAACTCCTCTTGCCAAATCAGATTCCGGCAGGACTCACTGGACTGTTGACTATTTACCAAACTTCCATCCAGGTTTAAGAAGCCTGGGCCCGGTGGCTCAGGCAGTTGTCCTGGGGTGCAGACTCTGAGGTGCTGGGTGGTTGCGTTCCTGGGGCCTGACTTGCAGGGCTCAGATGGAGGCTGACTTGGTCAAGGTTTTACAGCTAGTAAAAAGTGGTGCCTTGCTGTCTGCATGCCACACCACAAAATGAAAACAACCCAGACATGACCATGATGTCCTTTATTTAAGGGAAAACAGTGGACTGGAACAGTGGAAGCGGGGAGGAGGGCTCACAAGTAAAGGGGCACTCTCACCTGAGAAATTTCAGGCAAAAACTAGCAATAGGGTTGGAAGGCAATTATAGAACTAGAGCATGGATGGCTGGGATGGCCAATATCTGACATCACTTTAAAAGTTCAAGGAACAAGGAAAAAGTTTGGAGCCCAAATTGTCTTGACTTTTGGGGATCAGTTGGCTGGACATGTTGCCCTTCTGGCAAGCATCACATTTATGGGAACACAGAAATGCACAACTGATCTGCCACTAAGGTAGGACCAGTTGCCTCCTTGAAATTTATGAGAGGAGTAAGTGATGAGTCCTTTTTAATTCTTTACTTTTTCCTCTCTGTCATTATTAATAAATCACTCAAGTGAAAAAAGTTCAAATGTCAAATCAAGTATGGGGTGGGGGAGGAGAAAGTCAAGCTTGAATGTGAGTTAGGGTTTAGGGGGAAATACACTCACTGTGGTAGCAGGCCAAGGACTCAACAGAGCTAGAAACAGCAATTCTCAGGATCCAGAAAAAGAGACAGGACAAATGGCCTCATTTCTTTGACCAATAAATACCGAGGGAAAAAAGAGATACTGGGAATCTATTGTTTAAATTTAAATCTTGCAGTCATTAAGAGACTTAAATAACATAGCAATTCCATTAATCATGTAATTAATTAGTGGTATAGAGCCTATCTGGATTGTAGGGGTAGAAATGCACCATTCTACAAAATATATAGCTTTTGATATAGGGATTCTTTTTTTTACTGGTAATTTTTGGGAAACAGACATAAAGGGACTTGAGTGGGATAGCTTCCATGGTGAGAAGAGCTCCCAAGTTTTTGCAGTTGGAGATGACTGGCCAGACCCCCTTAAAAGAAAGAAGGAACAGCGACTGCAGTCTGCATATCAACCACACCCTTGGTTACAGGGTTTCCTGGTGTTCTCCCAACCTGGCTGTCCCATCCTCTGTGCTTTGCAGTGAAAGATGCTATTTTAAGAGGTGACCCCTGTCATTCTGATGAGTTATGCAGTCTTCCTTAGAATTTCCCTTGCATGCTGGTTTACATGTTTGTGAAAATTTCTATTACAGGAATATCTCAGTCAAGAACCAGAAAGGATAGAGAAGAAATCACTTTTCCTCCCTTACAGGATCCTGACTCAAACAAGAAGGACTATACAAGATGGTGGCAAAAAGCGCTGCAGGGCAAACCTGAGGGAGAGGGCTGATGCTTGTGAGTCTTCACCAGGGGCTTAAGAACACAGGACAAGGCCCCTCCAAAAGCAGAAACAGAGGGGGCAAAAGCCTTAAAGGATTTAATTACACAAGGACTGAGAAAAAGGAACACTACGTGAGAAATGGAAAGAGAAATTAATTGGCGGCAGGCATGTTGCAGTGTTAGTAGGCAGACAGGGGGCAGCCCAAGACCCCCCAAGTTTTCATGCTCCAAACAGGTCCTTTCATCTACTGCATAAAGACAAAACATACTCGAATAAGATCTTTAATAGGAAGGAACTTTAATACAGTCAATTTGCAACAGAGATGAGAGAGAATATAGTTAAATTAGTTTCCCCATGAAACACCCTAAGTTACCCCCTCCCTTTACGAGTAAATGCCCAAAGATTTCTGAGGCCTGAAAGCGTGCCATAAGGGTGAGGCACAAGTGTAAGTGGGACCCAAGGGGTCAGGCCAGTCTGGGAAAAAAGGAGCAAAACCAAAGTTCAAGTCACTGTCAGCGTCCCCAAGAGTGTCTCACCCACCTCTCTGTCTCCTCCAAGTGTTTGAGTCCTTCCGTGTCGCCAAAGTCTCTCGTGCAAGTCCAAGACCAAGAAGCAAGCACAGTTTCTTCACGCGTCTCTGCCCCAAACCTCCTTCACGTCTTCTCCTAAAGCCCCTGTCAGCTTCCATCAGGCTCAGCTCCACCCTGCAATGGGCGGGGCAAGGCAGCTGGCACCTCCCCCTTTCAGGGTTCACTAGCTTCACCTGAGAGGAGACACCTGTACAATCAGAAAGCAAAGTGACAGAGCAGTCTTTTTAAGGTTTGGTGGCTCTGCTCCCACCCTGGTTCCCAGCAGCCCCTGTCAGGAGCATAAAGTTCCACCTTTCACCATCAAGCTGGCTCTGAGTACCACGCCCATCTCCCACCACTCAGCCCAGAGGGTGCTCCCCTCTTACAAAAGGAAAATCGACATGGATTGGGTAGTTGAGGATATTGAGGGATTATTGCTAATTTTTTTCAGTGTTAAAGCACTATGATTCCGTTTTTAAGGTAAGACCTCTCTGGCCTGTGCATAGCAGTTTTGGGGGTCGGGGGAAATTTGAGCCTCTTGGTTTAATGAGTCAAATTTTATTCTAGAACAGAGTAATTTCAATGGAGACAGGAGACTTAATGCCATCAGTTATTAAAAATTCTTTCTATTTTCTTATTTCATACCACAGATTTGGGTGGGGGAGCTCTTCTGGACTTAGTAAGCAATTTCTTTTGAACAAGTTTTTCTAAAGCCTTAAGAATCAAGTCAGTGGAAAACCTGCGCCATCTTCTGGCCAAGAAAGTGAATACCTTTCTTAAGACCCATTGTTCTTAACAGTAGAGCCAGGTTTTACTTTGCTTCCCTACTTAGTAGCTGCTCGTCTGAGGTGATGCAAACCTCAGAGCAAGCGAGTTAAAATATTAACTCGAAGTTAAAATGCAGGTTCTGACTTTTAAGTGTGCAACTTCATGTACCCAAGATTCTGATGTAAACTGTTCCTCGACCACAGATTTGGGAGACAGACAGAACCATGGGATGAAAGCCAAAGTGGAGAAATGGTTTTTAAGAAATCATTTTATGATTAAAAAGAAAATAGTTATTCATTAACGTGAAAGTATGGAAAATAAAAAGATATTAAAAGGGAAAATTAAAATCCTATAAAATCCTAGAGAAAAGCACCGTTTTGCAGTCTCCTTTTTATGTCTCCCTGGTTTTATGTCTCATGTACATAAATGTTTTTGGGGGGAAAAAAAAATGGTTTGCAAGCAGCTGCATAATTTCCCACTAGATGGCGCTGTGCTGCGTGGCATTTAACTTCCCACGTGGAATACTGGAGGATATCCCAGTGATGGACTACCCATTAACTTCATTCTTTGTGTACGATTTTTATTTTCTTAGAATATATCCTACGAATGACAATTTTACAGGTTCATTCTTGATAGTTTTGCCAGTTTGTGGTTTTTAACTTTTACACGTCAGCCAGAACGTCCCAAAATGCGTAGATGAAAGACATAATTCCTCTACAAACACGTTTCTAATTGGAATGATAAAGAAGACCCTTCCAAAAGTTCAGTGGAATTTTTCTCTCCAGATATTCTTACTTCTACTCTTTGATCTTTTTTCCTCTCCCCAAACAAAAATTTTGATGACTTATGTTCCACTATTAGTTTGATGTTTATGAAGAAGGTAGAATACTAGGGGAGTATAATGAGAAAAAGAAACACTATATACTTCCCACAGCTGAATTCTATGTCATACACCAAGTTCAGTTCGATTTTTTGATTCAGCCAGGCACTGTCTAGAGTGAGGGAAGTGAGGATGCATGACCTGGACAGGGACACGGGCATGAAAATAATTATAAAAAAGAGCGATGTATTAACTGATAAATTACAGATACAGAAAAAATAGCCAATTTTGCTATCTACCAGGCATTTCTGTTTTCACAGATAGATCAACTTAATCATCCTGTGTTATCCTATAAAGTGGGTATTATTCCTGTCAGCATCTCCACTTCACAGATGAGAACTCTAAGGAATAGAGTAACTTGTTCAAAGACCTAAGGACCAGGATTTGAACGTAAATGTTTCTGTCTGGTCCAGGTTCATAAGGATTATCGCTCTGGAGAAGGAAGTATTTTTATAACATGGTATTTTCAGCTGAAAATGATATTAGCTGAGCATCTACTACATGGCAAGCAACATGCAAAAAGCTGGATATATAGGGTAAAAAAGGGAGTAATGATCCTTCAATAAATTTGCAATCCAGTAGGACAAGTAAATAAAAAAACACAAACACAAGTATATACCTACAGTCATAAGCATATGACTGCAAAGACCTAAGAACTAATATAAAACTAACCACACAGTGAGATTATGGTGGCATTCTGAACAACCTTTTTAAGGAAGTGATATCCAAGTCTTCAGTTGAAGGATGAAGAGTTGAGTTAAGCAGGCACAAAAATGGGAGGGAAGGCTTGAGTGCAGATTTTGGGGCAAGAGTTTGAGGCAGGAGGAACTGGAGGAGAAGTTGCCATTGCCACGAGTAAGCTAGGAAGACGATGGTAAGCACTGATCATTCTGGATCAGGTTAAGAGAATCGATTTGTCCCAAGATCAACAAGGGGTTTCTAGGCAGGTGGGGAGGAGGTTATATGAATGGAGAGTTGAGAGAGTAAAAACTTAGAGGGCAGTTAGTAGTTCCATGTATGAAGTCATGGTGATCTGGACCGGATTGGTGGCTCTGGAAATGGAAAAAGATGTGTTTGCAGTAGATGTGCATTGGGAGTAGAACCAAAGTCTTGATGGGTGGCCTAGATATTGGGGGTGCCTTCTCAGACTCTGACTTTGGCCAGGTGTATGGATTAGATTAGAAGCTCTTTATGAGTTAGAGAAACCTGGGGATGAACAGGTTCTGAAGGGCTCATGGAGGATCTCTCAAAAATCCCAGAAATGAGCTTCCCTGAGCTAACATTTCATTCCTTTTCCCAGCATATTTCACCCTCCCTTTGAAGCCATCCTGGCTTCCGTCACCATTACCCCACAATAACCAAGCAATCACAATAACCTCAAAATAACAAGTGATACTGCCTGAACTGTGGGAGCTGTCAGCCTTCACATCTGTTCCTGGGGACTCCTCTGTTGATCTTTTCTTCCTCTTCTGGGTCTTGTGCTGTGACTCCAGAACAAAAACTCTGAGAGGTAAGGCATCTCATCTGGAGTATCCATTCCTGTGTCCCTTTTCTGAGAGGGCTATTATGTTCTGATCTTATTTCCTGGTGAACTCTCAGCTGGTCCTCCTCACTCACAGTTAGGTTTGTCAACCCTTCTCCCATCATTTTATTTGCAAACTGACTTCTAAGGGGAGTGTGGGTATCATCCCAACATTGCTGCAGATATTTGAGATTGTTCAGTCTCAGGAATTTTGTTCTTACTCTATGAGTGTAAATGCAAGCGTAGAGTGATTTCTTTAACAGTCACAAAACACCCTAAAGTAAATGATCTTGGGGAGGCCATTGCATTAAAAGGGTAGATCCAGAGTATCAAGTGATCCTCCCTGACTTGGACTCCGCCTGTCTGTCCAGTTCACGTCTTTCCACTTCGCAGTTTGGTCATATTTGATTTGGTGTTTACTGCACTCACCATTCTCCTTTCTTCCTTTGAAAACGCTGCTGTCAGGTTGGGAATGGTGGTGCATGCCTATCGGTGGCAGCCTAGGAAGCCACAGCAGGGGCCAGGGATCGCGGTTTCAGTCCTGTCGGGGGCACATAGAGAGCCCTAGTTCCAAAAAATAGCTGGGCGTGGTGGTGCTCACCTGTAATCCCAGCTACCTGGGAAGCTGAGGCTGGGGATTGCTTGAGTCTGTGGAACCCCGGGCAACGTGAGCCTGCGGTTCCACCGGTAAAATAGTGAGACCGTCTCAAAAAAACAAAAACAAACAAACCAAAAAAAAAAAAAAATGAAAATGCTGCTGTCCTCCTGGAAGGCCAGCCCTTACCACTCCCATCGTCCTTTCACCTGGCGGACAGGTAACTCTCCCAGGTTCTGCGGTCTGGTCTCTTCGCAGCTCCCCGCCCAGAATCTCCAGCAGCCAGCTATGTTCTGTTGTAAACACCCTGCCATTTCCTCATTCTCAACATCCTCTCTCTATGGCAAAGCTATTTTTGCTCTATCTGCCTCGCCGCTGGTCTAAGTCAAGGCCTTAGTCTAGGTGGCATCTTCTGGATCTCTTGAACCTAAGACACAGTTGGTTCTTAGTTGTTTATGTTACATGAATAACAGAAAAGGCCTTGCTGTACCTCATAGGTTTTAAATTTAAGTTCAAGGATTGCTAAATGTTCTCGCACTTTCCAAGTTTATCCTATATATCAACTTTATTTAAACGATACAGCATAATGGTCAATTCCAGTCCCAAATCTCCTTCAAGGGACAGGTCCCAGATGGAAGCACAGTAAGGGAGTGGGAGTTTTGGGGGAGGGGGGGATACGAAGGACTGAAATCCATGCTCAAGTCCGGAAACCCTCACATCTTTACCGTATGGCTCAGTGTCAGAGTTAGGCCAATTAATGCAATCTGACTAACGGAAGAGCCGAGATTGGAAGGAACGGAACCAAGTTATAGTCAGCCCCAAACTAGGAGGATGTTTACCTTCCTGCACTAATCGGTAATAAGCTGGCCGAGTAGGAGCGGCAACAGCCCCAGGCTCTGGCCGCACTGAAGGCCATGCAAATCTTCATTCCGGCCGGACCTCCTCCGCCATCCCTCACCTGCCAGTCTAGTTTCCACCGAGGATTCGACCAAGGACAGGTTTCTCCGCGCGGCCGCGGATACCGAGACCCGGAACTCGCGGCATCTCTCGTGCGCCCCCGTGCGGTTGAGTTCGGTCTCGCAGCTGCAGGTGGCGGGTCGGAAGGGACGAGTGTGCAAGCGCGGCGCAGAGCTTCGGTGTCCCGTCTGGCTTGTACAGATGAATGAGCATGTACGACGGTGAGGCCCGTGCCCTGTCCTCACCAGCATGCGGCAGACCAAACACATCTGGTAGCCTCACAAATCTGGTAGAATCCTCACGTGTCACTAGAAAGACAGCAATTAAGGAAGAGTTCGGAGGAGGGAGTTATAGTTGAGTTCTGGCCATAAAACGCGGAGGCGCAGAGAGAAGTCACAGTGGCTTAAAAACCACTGACTTAAAAGAAAAAGTGGTTTAAAAAACACCTTGCTCACCTGCTCTGATCCATAAGCCACACTTAATGGCTGCACCTTGTCGTTTTCATCCTGAAGATCACTTCCCAATCACTTCCTGAAGCCTGTGCTGTGGCCGCACAGGGTAAGGAAATTGTCCATTGGACTGTTGGGGAGCATGGGGGGGGGACGGGGTGCGTCCCCTAACCCACTGAGGATACAGGTAGGAGGTACTAGGGAGGCATCAGATCCCCGGGCCTGGCGACTTCTACAAAGGTTCCATATGATAAGTGTTATCACCTTCCCAATCCTGGAAAGCATTTCGATTGAGTTCATGGATAGACCCGTGCTGAATGCGGGATGAGTTCCACCTGACAGTAGGAACAGGTCTGCCTGGAGCTCATGGGCTGTTTAAAAACGGTCTTATGCTTCAGCCTTACTTCTGAACTTGTGTAATCTTGAACAGGTTTCTGACTTTCCTGGTTCTTTGTTTCCCCTTCTAGAAGCACTGAGGGGAGGGGGGGGGGAGGATAACCTATCTTGGAGTACTATGGAGATTCATTGAGTGTCCCACTAATATTTTATGCAAAATTTCAAACATACAGCAAATTGAAAAATGTCAGAGGATACCATCCCCTAGATTTTGTCATTGGTATTTTCAGTGCTGTTTCATCGCACAAATATCTATGTCTCTGTTCTTCTCTCTACCTATAAATTCATCTTTTAAAAAATTCATTTCAAAGTGAATTGTGGAGAGATTAAAAATATATATTTTATCTAGCACGGTACCTGACCAGATAATTCAACAAACGTGAACATTTCTTATGTGCCTTGCACTATGCTATGTCCTGAAAATGCAATCCCATAAAAGACAGAGTTTCTATCCTTAAAGCATCCAGAATTTGGCTAGAAAAAGAGGCAGGTATCAGACACTAACTTTCTCACCATCGTGTTGACTTGCAAAGGGATGCTTTGGGGATTAGGGAAGGCTTCCCTGAGGAAGTAACTTTCAAAAGGCAACTTGACTACAGTTGCTGTCAGCACTGTAATACTGTGGCAAAGTGTGATGTGCCCATCAACTACCTTTATTTAGTCTGCACCCAGGGGATGCTGAGCTAACACCAGAAATGTGTCCTACTCAGGAATCTGTGTCCAAAATGGATATTTAGCAATTGAAAGACCACACATTCCCAGAATGGCTTCTGGGCTATCATGATCTAAATCATAATCATGAGCTAAAGTCACACTAATGGTACATTAATTACCTTAAGGGTATTTTTAAATTTAACTTTTAAAATTTGCAAAAAAGAGTGCTTTCAAGATTTATTGTTGGCAGAAAGATGAAGAGGTGCCCTGTCCCCCTGTGGGTTAAACAGGGTCTAAGATCTGAAGAACAGAATGTTCCAGGGCCTGGAGTTCTTAGGTCTGCACCTCCCCACCTTCACCCCCTCCCCCTCATCCTGCTTCAGAAGGGTTTTTTATCTCTCTGTTGCGACATCAAGTCTGCATGTTATTCCACTGCCCCAGAGTGTAACTTTTATGCTAAGCATCTGTGGGAGGACCTCACAATTGTTCTTAAGTGTGCACTTTAGAATCCTCTGGGGAGTTTTTAAAAAATCTTGGATCTCACCCTTTCGCCTCCCAGTTCCCATTTAATTGGTCTAAGGTGTAGCCTGGTCATTGGGCATTTAAAGTATCTCCCAGGTGATTTGATGTACAGTCAAGGTTAGGAACCTCTGGCCTAAAAAGAATGAGCAAGCAGCTCACTGAGTTTTCTAGACAGGTGGTGTGCCTGTCTGCTAACACATGTTTGTACAGGTGCCTGGCTCAGTCTGTCTCAGTGTAACATACCTTAGGCAGCAAGGCAGTGAGGGAGGAGGCCTGTGCTCCTGTGTCTGCTTCTATCAGAGGCCACTGGTATTTACCAAAAAAACATGGCAAAAGTGAATGAAAAGTACCCTTACCATCACACCCTAAGGAATATGGAGGAAGGTGCTTTAACCTCAAGGTCTCTAACTTGAGTGTATCAGAATTAACTGGAGAGCCTGTTAAAACACAGACTTCTGCCCCGTGGTCCCCTTTTCCTGCCCTCTGCTCCCCACCCCTCTGCCCCAAGATTCTGAATTGGTCTATGGGGGCAGAGAGTACATTTGCATTTCCTCCAGGTGATGTTGTTGACGTTGCTTTGCGGTTATGCCTTGACCAGCATTGTTCTCAATGTAAACGAACAGTATGCAAAAGTCTAGGGTGGCAAGAGCTAAACTTTTCCTGGGAGGTGTTTGGTGATGTTAGTGTTAGTATGACTGCTGGAGATGCAGATAGAAGCTAAATCACGAAGTGCCCCTCACAAATTCTGAGTTTTCACATTACCATGAGTGCCACAAGAAGTCACCTAATTAGATATACAAAAAGCTAGAGGTCCCTGGGTGGGGATGGCAGAAGCAGTATGTTTCTGGGGCTTTGGGGAGGCGGTAGTGGTGATGGCCACCACACACTGGCTGCAGACACCAGAGGGCGAAAGGGCCAAGAACCAGGGTGGGGAAGTCTTTTGCTCAGCAATCCCAGGCCATCCCTTAGATGCTATCCTAAGAAGAGTTTGGGTTCCAAGCCCTATCATTATCTGTGACGGCTGATGTTATATGTCAGCTTGGAGTTGATTTGGGATGAGATTGAGATCGTAGTCTTTGAGCAACTGCCCTCTATAACTTGGGTCAGCCTCATCCTGTCAATTGAAGGCCTGATTGGAGCAAAAAGACAAGCTTCCCCGAGCAAGCAGTAATTTTCCAGTAGGTGTTCTACGGACTTCATCTGCACGGTGTACTCTCCTGGGATATGAAGCTGCCGGCTCATGTTGTAGATCTTGGAGTTCCTATGTTTTCAGATAGGAAATTCTGCTCCTAATATTTTAAAACAGGTCAATCCTAATCTTGGGATCATAGGCATCATGGGAGCCTATTTTCAGCAATCATAAAGTTTCTGAGAAAGTGAAACAGGACTTGAGTTGAGAGGAAGTGAATGACTGCTGCCCTTAACTCCACACCATTTCTTCTCTCTCGGGAGAGGAGAGGTGGGCAGCCATGACAACACATCCGTCCGCATATGTGGCTACTTTGGGAGGAATGCTGAGACCACCGGGGAGTTCAGGGTGGCCACCCTGGGAGGTCTTCCTACAATGTAGAACTGTATGAGCACTTGACTGGGCAGGTCTTCTTTATCGACATCCAAATAATATGTCTATTTTTGTTCTCTAGACTTGGATTTTTTTTGTGTGTTTAGTGTTGTGAAACTGAGAACTGACACCAACTTAAGAAACTAGGGCTAATTTAGATGCCATATGTGGGTGCTCTATGCAACAGTTTGCTAAGTTGATGAATTCCTACTGAGGTTTATTGAAGACTCTTTTGCCCATACACTAGCTGGGTGATATAGCTGACCACTTACTCCCATTTGGGAAATGGGAGTGATGGTGCGGCCGAGTTGGGGTGTGACCTTAGGAGCTTCCCGGTATATTCAGAAACTACCCTTCTTTGTACTTGGAGGGCAAGGAGAGACCAAAGAAAGGAACAGACCCTTCCAGACTGGTGGGTGGCTTTTTCTTATCATTTTTTTTCTTGCATTGATATAGTCTCCAGCTTTCTCCTGCTATCATAATACCTATGACCTATCACCATATTCACGGTGTTCCTCCTCCTCCTTTGCTATATGCTTCATTTCTATTTTTTTTTTTTTTTGAGACTAGGTCTCACCATTTTTGCCCATGGAACCGCAGGCTCTCGTTGCCCAGGGTACCACAGACTCAAGCAATCCCCAGCCTCAGCTTCCCAGGTAGCTGGGATTACAGACACGCACCATCACGCCCAGCTATTTTTTTGGAACTAGGTCTCGCTACGGGCCCCAGGCAGGACTCGAACCGCGATCCCTAGCCCTGGCCGCTTCATAGGCTGAAGCTTACAAGCACGAGCCACCGTGCCCGGCCTTATATGCTTCATTTCTATGTTCATCTTGTTAGTTTTGACAACTTACTGTCCTTTTGTTTTATCTGTATTCCACATACAAGTGAGATCACCCATATTTATCTTTTTTCCTTCTGATTCCAGCTAGGGTAATCCCTTCCAGCTCTTCCCATGTTGCTGCAAATGGCATGAGTTTGGTTTGTTTCTATTTTAAATCATTGAATAATAGTCCACTGTACAAATATACCACATCTTTGGTTAAAAATATATGTCTGTTTTCGGTTGTCTTCAAACGTTGGCTATTGTGAACAGTGCTGCAATCAACAGGAGTGTGGGTTTCCTTTCACATTAGGCCATGAGTATAAATGGGATAAAAAGTTCATCGCTAACATTATATGGTGCTTCTTGAACCAAGGAGTGTTACTAAGGTCTCAGCTCTGGTTTTACTCATTATAGTGCCAAATGACTATTCCCTTCCCCGCCTGACTAAAAGACTTGACAAAGGTCACAGGGCTAGTAAGTCAGAATTCAGACAGGTAGCATAATGCCAGCCCTGCCCTCTAGACTACTGAAGGTAGTCTTGGCAAAGCATGTAATCTAATGCCTAACAACACAGTTGACAGTTAATAAGTGAGCCAGCTTGTAGGTTCCAAGTTTAAACAGGACACTAGATAGCCTTATGAAAGATTTTTTTTCCCTATTAGGAACAAAATAGTTAAGGAAAAAACAAAATCAGATCAGACATTAATTCTTTTCATATATAATGAGACTCCATTTGCTCTTTAGGAAATATATGTATATCTAGCAGTTTCATTTTTCCTGGTTTTCTTCCCTCTCATGTTAACTTCAATTAGTGATATTATTATTGTATTAAAATGGCCCAAATGTTGAGGCCAAAACAATATATAAGGATGTAAAAGAACTCCTTTCACAAGTTCCCATCTTTATAGTCTCCTACCTTGTCAGTAAATTCTGATGCAAAATGTTCTTGGCAAGGCAACTATATATTACTAGTTACGTAAACAGAGATGGACTTATTTATGAGAAGCATTAGTTTTGTCAACTTACACAGAGTATAAAGTATCACAATTCTTTATCAATAGACTTTTAGTAACATGACCTTGATGAATAATGTGTAAAGAAACACAAAAACTATGTATTATTTCAAAATGTATATTTAATGCCAGTCCATCAAAATCAACTAGAATCACATTTCAAAAGTATATATAATTTTTTAAGGTGCATTTTCAAGTTTTATATGGGCTTCATTTCTTCTTGGCCGCCTGAGTTGTATTTGCAGATAAAGTTCACAGAACATTCTGGACACCACCTCCCATCTTGGATACATTGAAAATTTCATAAGCCATATTAAATTTCAGAAAACTAATGCCAGTCACAAAGGACAGTTTCAACATAAAATTTAGGCACTCTTTACTTTGGAATAGCCACAAAATATTCCAACAAGAGTTAATGCACTTTGTGGTTACGTCTACTCAAAGATAATTCAGAATTTAAATCTATACTTATTAAACAACATTTTAAGTTAGAGCCCAATGCATTGTGATGATTTCTGTGAACCATTTGCAGCATTGTGTTTAGTGCTGAACTACTTCTACTACTAATCCTGGTACTCATTCTTCACGGTCCATATTTTTAGAGAAGAACCTATAGCATTCACTGATAAGCATCTCCCTTCTGCTGCTAATACCTGAATAAGAACCTCTAACAAGTCTAAAGGTCTTGTAGTAATTTCTGCTATAGTTTCTGTCTTACTGTGCAAAATTTAAGCCAATGGGAGATTCCTTGGAGCACAGGAAATATTAGCCAAATGTTTCCATCTGTGATTCTTAGGATCATGTCATTTGCTCGGTCCCTATGTGGCTCAGTGCACTGTTCCATCTACTCCTGAATTCTGTGTTGCTAGATTTACTGGTATGGAGTCAAAGGGAAGGATCATTAAATTTGTCACTCTACTTTGTACATGGTCAAGGCCATCCAGACCTTTCAGGCTTGAGGCAAAACTTGCCAACCTTTGTACTTTCCATTTCCTGCTCTGAAGACTGATGGGTAAGATTGATGCTTACTGCGATGCCATTGACATTCCAGACTTGAACATAATTTAGCATTGCTAGAATTCAAAACATGGATGCATATCATTCCTGTTGCAAATATGGTGCATTTGCTCAGTGGTGTATGCGTTTATGTAGCTAAGAAAACAGTAAAGCATTGCAGAAGTTTAGATTACAGTTCAAATTGACTCATCATAGTCATCAATGACTAACTTATAAAGATCCACCCAGAGAAATGAATTTGAGACTTATATGACTGTAAGTCATACAGAAGAGAGCAGAGTAATTTCCCAAGAGAGAATTTGGTATTTCATCATGGGGATCACTGGTAAGTTAATTACACTGCTAATGTTTTTGGGTGTACTTGAAGAGAATTAGCATAAATAAATCATGAATGAGATGACAAGTTGCTTAACATTTGTTTCTGCTCATTAGATGAGATCTGAGATTGCTAGCAAGCCTCTGTGTAAGTAGGGATGGGGAGAGAAGAGCATAAGGAATAGGAGGTTGTTAATTCCAGTTTCAGTAAAGGTAATCAAAACCAGTTACTCTAGTTGATAAGCGTCAATGTTAGATGCAAAATATGGAAGACTCATTCAAATTTTAGTAACTATCTTCACTAAGAAGTGACAGAAGCTAGGAAACATTAGAAAGGTGGCAGTCGATTTGGAAAATTTACACGAAATCTCAGCCATCTCTTCTGAGAAGAGAACACAGGATGGAGAGAATGCAGGTGGACTGTAGTTGAGGTTGCTTTTCGTCCTCACTCAGAACTTCATCTTCCTACAGACAATCTACAACAGTATCTATCTTGTGACCAGGAACCAGGCTCATGATGACAGTACAGTTAAGATTACAGTCCCCCTTTGGCGTTTTAAAATGGCCACAGCTTGGTCATGAGTGACACCTTCCAGAGTCTCGCCATTAACAGCTAAAATCTGATCACCTCGCTTCAATTGGCCGTCATCTGCAGCTGCTCCCTACAAACAAGAAATATTCCAGTTTAACATAGGGTGAAGCAATTTCTATTCAAATAATATTAAAACCTCTAACTTGCATCTGATGAGTATACTAAGTTACTTTACAACTACCAATTAAAGTTATTTTTAGGTAATGTTTTTAAATGAGTAACTTTAAGACAGGTAGGTTATGTTATTTGAAAAATAATAGTTACGTAGCAACAATTATGAATTGTTTAGATAATATACTAGTAGAAATGTACTGACATTCATACTTCTTTTAATATAAGTAGGCCTTGTTTCTATATTTAGTACTGAAAGAAATTTAAAGGTTATATATTATATTCAAGAATAGGTACTATAAAATAAAAAACAGAACTGAACTGGTATTTGTCACCAGTATTACCAATATTTATAGTGCTCCCACTACATTATTAAGCTATCAGATGATAGTAATTTGTCAAAAATAAGTGGTAGCTTCTAAGTGGGTAAATTGTACAGAAAGTGACACATATATCTCAATAAAGTTATTCTACATATAAATACAGAGAACCACAGCATCTCTAAAATTCTGCAATATATTCAAAAACTTCAGCTGTAGCTTTTTCATCTAATCAGGTTTCTACATGACTATATCCCCGCCCCCCTGACTATTTTTATTATATACTCAGTCATGCATGGCTCCTCAAAATGGCACAATGCAAGTAAAATGAGGGCTCTTAAAATTCTAAAACTCAGTATCTAAAATGCTATAAAATATTTGGACAGGTGAGAGAAGAATAAGATCTAGGAAATGATTTACAGGAGGCTTTCCTTGACTATTCGGGTAACTGTGAAAACCCTCTGGAAAACTAGTGCCCAGAAAATCCTCTAAATGATGCTAGATTACTGGGGAAATTAATGCCTATATGCACCTTGCCCTGACTGACTTACTCAAAAGCCAAACCCCAGTCCTGTGTACACCACCAGCAGCACAAAGTCCTGACGGGGGTATCTGAATTATATAGAACTTTAGAGTTTGAAAAGAGTGGAAATCCTGTATAAAAGTGTAGTAACACATAATTCAAAACCATTTTCGTACTAGGGTGGGCTGGAGAATAAATTTAAGTGACTTGCAACTTCACCAAAATTCTTTTAAGGAAGTAATGTGTCAACTGCACTAAAGTAAAGACAGGATATAATTCTAAAGGATAAAATCAGAATTACTTGGCTAACTTGATTTTATTAAATTGTATGTGTTAAGATTTAAGAGCTTCAATAAACTTCCAGTATCTGTATTTTTTTTAATAGCCTATGAAGCTCAAGTGTTCACTTTCACTAATGCAGAACATGATTTTCCATTTTTTCCAGTACTTACTTGTACCTAATGGCAGGTATTGCCATGCTTTCTTGAGCATTACTTTCTGACTTGTCTCCTCTCCTACTTTACCAATACTGTATTTGTGGACTAAGGAAAAGAAGAAATAAAGGATTCACAGAGGAACTGCCATCTAGCTTGGAAACATGGTTCTCCCCACTTGTTATTTGTTCCAACTTGTCACATATCCTTCACAGATGCATCTGCTAGCTACTTTTCACTACTTTAAGGGTTAGCTATAGGGCACATGGCATCTGCTAACAATGTGGGAGTATAATAAAATGAAACTCTAGTGATGATCGAACTTATGTTTTCAGATTTCAGAGGTTCTGAATAGCTGCTTTCTAAATTTTCAGGGTTGGTGAAGACTTTAAGTGGACCTCTTGTTGGCTTATGATACGATCTAGCTATAGAAGGGAGTAGAATTCAAGCTTGGCTTTGACCCTGATGTTTCCAACAAAGCACCTGAAAGAAGAGAAGGTCCTGAAAGCTTGTCAGTCACATTGACTAAGTCTGGCAGCCCTGACACACCCAAAGTGCCTGGAAGTTTCCTATTTATGGAAAGGAAAACAAAACCTCAACAGGACAGATTACTTTCATAGTTGAGCAAAAAGACTAAACTTTTATGAAAAGAAACTTAGGACAGTGAAAAGTTCACACAAAAATCCACATTTTATGAATATCTAAAATCCAGAAGCCTGAGAAGGCAAACATTTTTAAGAAAATATATTTAATGCTAAAAAACCATGGAAAACATATTTATAGTTCTGGATCTTCAAAATTCTTAAGGGAGAAAAGTTTAGCTTAGTGTCAGGATTTGTTTTAGAAAGACTTCATTTGTTTTTCACCATTAAAAAAGAAAAATCTCTTTCACTAGTGTTTGGTTTATTGATTCTCTACAGAAAATGTAAATAATTTATTAATTGGCTTATTCTTACAAAGAAAGGGAAAAAGTCATCAAACTAATCTGAGTATAATAAATTCTCTGGGACACTCTGGTGATAATAATCTACGCCGGTATATTCTTTTATTGAGCTAAGTGGACCATTAGCTTGGGTACTTAGAATTTTTCCTTTTTAAATCCAGAGCTTTAAATTTTTAGGGTGTCTCATCTTACAAAAAGAGATTCATTCCTTAAAAAATAAAACATATCAAGGATATTTAATATTTACTGTTACTACTTCCATAGGCACTTCCTAAACGAGCTTTTCTATGGGGACTTTTGCCACCTACTACAGGATTAGGCCCAGTCATGTTTAGTCCTAACTAAGAGATGATAAAATCTGCACAAGCCAACATGAACTTGTATTTAATGTAAAGTATTTTAGAAAGAGAGAAAAGCCTATTTTACTGCTTATTTTTGAAGAGTTCTATTTCTTTAGGGAAATGAGGCACTCGAAGCAATTGGATCAATCAATTAATAAATGACTATGGTGAAAAGCAATGAAGACTAAGGTTGCAATATCAATATTAAGTGCATTTCAGAGAGCTTCAAAATTTGTAATAATATTAAATCCTGTGTATTTGCTAAGTAGGATATATTAGAATATTTAATCCTGAAAGTATATCCAGCCCTATGGGAAAGATTATACAAATACTTGGGGAAGTACTGGAAGAGAGAAACCAGCTTAAGCTCAATTTGTCCTGATTTTCTGTGATGGGTAGCTATACGCAGCCATCCAGGCTGCACTGGTCCAAGACTGTGCAGTGCTTTATGCCACAGACTGGTGTCTGGTGCCTCTGTTATCTTTTTGAGGAAAAAGTCACATTTTTTTTCCCCTAGCTCAAAGCATTACTCCTAAGGCCAACAGATTCTAAAGAGTGTGGCATTGCTCCCTACACTGTGGGGTTGAAAGAAGATACTCTTTACATGTTTTAGTAATCTGATATCATGATTGGGTTACAAGAAAGCCTTTTTGTGACTCTAGTATCATGAAATAACTCTTCTTTCATAGTTTGGTGTGGACATTTCCAACAAGACTCAAATGAAGCAGGCACACATGCACACATCCAAGAATACCCAAAGTAAAACAAAGCACTTAAAAAAATCTCACCTAGATTTAAAAAAAGTACAGTAAAAAAGGAAAAAAATACCTTTGCAAATATAGTCTTGACATAAATTGGCAGGTCTCCATGGGGACTTCCAAAACCCCCTACAATACTAAACCCCAATCCTTCAGAGCCTTTTTCCAAAGTAATAATCTTAGGTGGAGGTGTTCTGAAAACACAATGCATGCTGTTTAATTCAAGAATAAATATCAAGAGGGAATTGCATTTTAATGGAAGAACACAGATTTCAGAGAGACTTTCACACTGTGAAGCTATAAAATTCATTCGATCAAATTCAACTTAGAGAGCAATCTGGACCTTGATTTTGAAATTTCTCATAGTCATCCAAGGAAGAATATTCTTGATATTTTAGGAGTTTCTCTTTCATAAAATCGACTAAATTTTCATTAAAAATAAAGTCATGATTCTGAAATTGTCAAAGCACCATTCTCCAGTGTAGTTTTAATCCATAAACTTACTGTTTAAAACTCAATGGAGCTATTATTTCCACCCTTGAAGAATGGGCATGGGGACAGAGGTGGGTTCTCAGTTGAGCATAGAGGATCACCAGCCTACAGTGAACTTCTGTCCAGAAGTTGATGGCTATCTGAACTCAGCAAACTGCTGCTCCTTCTCTGCCTGCGTGTTCTCAGCACAGCTGCTCCACCCCTTCCAGTTCAGGTGGGAACTCAGTCTTCCAACCCCTCTGCAGTGTGATGTCTTCCTTAGGGAGAGTTGGAACCTCCTTCTCTGTGTTCTCTTGGCAATATGGTCCAAATTTCCATTATGACCTTTGTGGTATCATACTGTAATGATATATTTAACTACATTTCCTCTCTACCAGATCTTATCTTCACTATATTTCTTCTCTACCAGATCTCATCTCACTCTCCTCACTACTCCTGACACTACGCACAGCGCTTGTCACAAACTCAGGATCATGACTGTGTATATGAGAACTGAAAGTCAAGAGAAAAGAGAGAAACTAAGGGAAGCGAAATGGGTAAAGATAGTGTGTTTCAAAAGTACAATTTTGATTTTCAAAGTTTCATCCAGTGTGGAAGTCTTCTCTCAGAAACACATGGCTGAAAATTAAATCACCCATTTGAACTCAGGTCATTTAATCTAAATGAAGTCAATGCCAATGTTTTATTCCCAAATACTTTTGCTTAAAGGGTAAAAACCAGAGGGATTCTGAAATCGCAGACCAGGTGGGCATATCCGTGGGAGGTTCATATTGGTACTTGACAGCATCATGTGCTTTGTGACAGCATGTATGCCCTAGAGACAGAGCATCGGACATAAACTCATTGCTGTGTTTCAAAGAATTTGCAAAACTTGGATATATGCAACCTCTGAATGGGCTGTCCTGAAGGCCTTCCCTCTCCCCTCAATTCTTCCTGGCTTACTGCAGGGCTAACTTTCAGTTGTTCCTATGGATGCCAGCTGCTTGTTCATGCACTTCCTGGTGATTTACAATAGGTAGCCATAGAATGACTCTGCTGTTCAGGTGTTAACTGTTTTGAATGCCACCCCTGCTATGCCAATGCATTTACAATTAAGAGCAAGTAGACTCCATAACTGGGTTAAGTTCCTCTTCCATGGTCCCACTGGACTCCATGCTTGCTTATCTCTTGCAAGGAACTTAGTCTTTATGTACTTATCCACTTTTTTATAATTATGGACTAGGGGTCTATTTTTATAGTTCTCTGGAGCTCTGTGAGGCCTGTGGCAATGCTTTCACCTATGTTTCTTAAGTTTGAATTCTTGGGACCCAGCACTTGTACAGTGTCTGGTCTTAGAAAGGTGCTCAATAAATATCTGTTGAAAAAAATGATGAGTTAGCCCTCGGGACTCAAAGACACTGATGTCATGACTAAGGCTCTACCTTTTACCACTTTATGGTTTTACTTCTATCTCAGGAATAGCCCACTGGTCAATCCATATTCCTTTTCAAACACAGATCCCATTTCCAAGGTTACTGAAAAGGGAACCTAGATGTCCAAAGTCATTGTTTGATAGCAAGCCCCTGGCAGCCAGGATATCTTCATAATTTTGCCTATTCGCAACAGGAGATCTTTTCATGGGGTTGAGGGAGAATGCTGCTCCATTCCTTAAGTGATAACATCAAATGAAGTTGGACTCCACTGACCTCACCCAACATGCTTTCATATAGGACACTGTCAAAAACCAATCTCCAAATGTTAGCAGTGGATTGTAAACAATGTTTTTTAAATTCTGGTGTGCTACTCTTTCCAACTTTCCAGGATCTGTGGAAATACAGCAATGAACCAGCATTTCAAGGGCATCTCTCTTTTTACCACTTCATCAAAGGATGCTAAAAGTACACGCCTTTTCATAGGATTTTTTTAAGGGCCACTGGTACCTAAAATGTTGTAATATTATGTATTTAGCACATTTTATTGATCTGTATTTCTTATTTCCATATTGAGAAAAAAAGTGTGAGCTTAGCTTAATATTCTTTCAAGCAAAACAAACTCAAAGATGAAAATGTGATAACCTAGCAACAATAAGTTGGTAATGGTAATGATCTTCCAATAAGCCATTTAGATCAGTTAACAAACATTTATTGAGCACCTACTAGTGACCAGGCAATGGTGGCACCAGAGGGAATTCTAGGTGACACTTCTCAGAGAGCAGGTCCCCTGCCTCTCTGTGGTAGAATCACTGTGGGGAAATCCCATGCAGACAGTCAAGTTCTCTGAGGATGAGGCCACTTCTAAATATGCTGTTTAGACTATTCTTGTGCCCATTCTATTTGAAAAATACCACTTTAATGGCAAGGCTGGCTAATGAAGAACATCAGTTAAGTGTAACAACAGGATTTAATCCCAGGAAAAGATTTTAGCTTAGAAAACTGAGGAAATATGCTCCTTGCATAAGAAAGTAGGATGCATCCAGGCTGTAAATCTGAGATGGCACAGGCACCATGCTAGAGTGACCAGATCCAGTGTGTGAGAGCCCTGCTAAGGACTCACCATGGAACAAAACCTGGGGAGAAAAAATGCTTGTATCTTCTTGGGGATCTTCTAAGATGGGATAAATGGGGTAGCTAAATGTGTTTTTCCCTTCCTCTCCTTTAAAGAGCACTCTAGAATCTCTAAATGGTCTCACTGAACCCTGCCCCCACATGTAATAGTCACTGTAAAACTAAAATACTCACTCAATGTCTTCTGGAGGGTGATCAGCAGTAGGTGAACCAAGGTGGTGGCCTGTGGACATGCTTTCAAGCTGAGTTGCTATGGCACTAATATTGGTATCTGCTACAACCTGGAGAAGAAGAAAGAAAATTCATTATGAGTTGGGGAGAATTAGTCAAACCATGCTCTCACATTCTGTTACTAGTCTTCATTTTCTTCAACCTATTAGTACCATTTGATATTTCCTTTCATAGCTTCTAAGATATCATCTTTACTAATTTCCTTTCTACTTTGTGGTCACTTATCTCCAAAAGTTTATTAGAGTGCCTTAGGGCTAAGCCCTTGAGCTTTTAATCTTTTCCATCTAGAGTAGCCCCTTACTTATCTCATCAGTTTCTTAATCTGATTCTCTAGCACCACCTGGGATTTAACTCTAGATCCATATATCCAATCATCAACTTTGATATTTCTGGGGGCTATCCAGAGGGTATTCAAACCTAACACTTCTAACGCTGAGCTCCCACCCCTTCCACCTTTGCACCTATAACTTTTCTCATTTCAGGTAATTACAACTTCATCCTCTTAGTTTCAGAAAATACCACAGTGTCATCCTTGACTACTTTTCTCACAACCCATATCCAATCCTCAGATAGCTCTGTTGGTCTTTTTACGAAATCATTTCTTCTCTGCACTTTCACAATAGCTTCTTCCTGCTTCAGTCCCCTATTTGCTCTCTTAGTAGTCAGAATGGCCCTGTTAAAATACAGCAGATAACTTTACTCCTCTACTTAAAATCATCCAAAGGCAATTTGAGTTCCTTGGATCACAAACAGAAGTCCTTACTATGACCTGCATGATCATCTGTGGATAATCTGCCCCTCTCTGATTTCCTGTGTATTCATTCTGTTCCAGCCATGTGGACTCTTCTCTGTTCCTTTCACGGGCCAGACAGTCCCACCTCACCACTTAGCAGCTGCTGTGCTGTCTACCTTCAGAACTGCCTGGGTAGCTCCCTACTTCCTTCAGTCCTTATTCTAAGGTCACTTTCCATGACCACTCTAACTGAAATTTCCACACCTACATAACCTGGCCTAACATTTCATACATCCTCCCTGCTTTATGTCACCTTCTTCCCACCATCACTGTCTAATGAAATGTGTTATGTTTTACCTTATTTAGCTTATTTTCTATCATTCATATTAGAATGTACAGGCAATAAGTTTGTTTTACTCACTACTGTATCCCCAATATGTATGGACAGTCCCTGGCATATAGTAAAAGTTTTCCATACACATTTGATGAATGAAAGAATAACTCTGACCCCCTGTGGTTTTCTTTATATGGCAATAAACAAAAGTATAACAAAATAATGACATCTTGACATTGACTTTGTATTCTGCAAGAAAATATTTCAAAATTTTAGAAAAAATATGGTAAACTCTGAATTCCACACTGGGAACTGGAGTTGAGTTAGGTCTATAGCTTAGTTTCTGCCACTTAAATGATGCTGCGCTTGAGTTTAAGCTTCCTCATCTGTTAACTGGGAAGCATAAGCTTGACTTTTCTGCTCATCCTAGTTATCAGAGCTTATTCTCAAGCACTCTGGGGCTACCCACCCAGCTTCTAATCAACAGTTCTTCCAGATAGTATTAGTGCAAGTGCAGAGTGGAGGCTTTAGGGGGACAGCAGGACCCCAGAGCTTGACATGACTGCAGTTTCAGGGTAAGCCAACAGAGGGTGCAGCTGCCTAAACCTGTAAACTCAGCTATACATCTGTTAACAATACATTCAGTACAATGAAAACAATAAACTGGCCCAGCTGGGTTAGGACATATTTTGGGTGAAGCATTCTAATCTGGAGGAAAACACGGTTATGTGTGATTTATAAGATCATCATAGAACAAAAGGACAAACTGGGGGAAATGTGTAAGGCAAGAGGTAAGGAAGAAATGACATTCTGATTCTTCTACTACCACCACCAGCTGTTTGCTCTCCTCCAAAGCAAGTGGAAGTTGTCTTTGTACGTGATCTCTGCAATCTCACCTACTCTTTACCTATGCCATCTTATATGCTTTCTCCATCCCAGGTTCTGTCCAATCACTGGCCCAAACTTCCATGACCACACTCTGGCTTTCTGTCTGCTACTGTGGCCGTTTCCATCATTTTGCTATTCTAGTCAGTCCTCATGACTTGGTTGTGGGTCCTCTTCCAAGTCTCACATCTGGGCCTGGGTGACACCATATATATTTCCACAGCTTTTAAATGCCAACAACATGCTGACAATTCCCAGCCTACCCTGCTATGTTGAGTCACCAACTTAACATACGCATTTTATTAACACAACCAAACCCAAATACTTGATCCAACAACTCAGTCCCTTCAATTCACTTTTCTTCTAGTTTTCCTCATCTTATTAGCTGGCACCCTTGCTATCTAATTAGAAAGTCACTAGGTATAATGCTGAAATACTTGACTGCTGTTCAAGGACTGACAAGCATGCTAGGATGCCTTCTATTTAGGGTCTTAATCTCTGAATAGCAGTCTGATCTCTCCTTTCCTCACTTACCAAGTCCTCTGGATTCTACCTCCAAAGTATTTCTCAAATCTATTTACATCTCAGCAGCCATCCTAAGTCAAGTGTCATCATCAGTTTCCTTTTCCAGCAGTTCCTCCTTTGCTGTGAGGGTCTTTCCAAGACCCCCAGTGGATGCCTGAAACCTTAGATAGTACCGAAACCTACATATACCATGTTCTTTCCTCGCCACATAAACCTGTGAGAGTTTAATTTATAAATTAGACATAGTAACAGGACTAACAGCAGTAACTAATAGTAAAAGAGAAATACAACAATATACTGTAATAAAAGTCATGTGCTTTCAAAATGTAATTTTGTATGTAATATTTCCAGACCTTTGTTGACTTTAAGTAACTCTAACTGTAGACAAGAGAATCCTTGGATAGCGGAAGAAGCCCCAACATCCTTTCTTAATCTCTTACTTATACAGTTATCTTTTTAACCTATGTCAGTAATCTCTTTAAACATAAAATGGCTAATGGCACTCCCTCCGCTCAAAGCAGTTCAGTGGTCTGTCTCTCTGTATGTGGAATAAAATTCCTAATTGTACATTCAGAGGCCCACCTCTAGCCTCTGGTCTAATTGCACACTCCACATTCCACAGTTCCCTTGCTGGAATTCCCCTTTTCCAAAGAGCAGACCTGGTATTAACTCAGAAGTCACTTCTCTTAACGCGTCTTCTGTGGCTATCTGTGTTTAAATTATATTTTTCCATTCTCCTTTACATAACACTCTCAAGATATTTCTCACAAATTGTGATGATATATATTTGTGTAACTGTTAACTTTCCCATTCAATTGAGGGATGCATGAAAGTAAGGATGGTTTCTCAGTGTAAATGTATCTAGCATATAACAATTGCTGAATTTGAGTCAAAACTTGAGTCAAAGAAATTATCAGACTCAATTTTTTGTATTGTCAATGAACAGAGAGAGACTGATGGAGGTAACAAGACTGATTCTGGGTCCTTCCAATGAGGAAAAAAATCAAAGCAGGCAGTTCCAGAATAGAATGTCATTGATTGTTAGGACTTGCTAAACAAGCATTTAAATAGAGGCTCAAAAATCTACCCAGTTGGGACACAGGAAAAGAGCCTTTCATGCGTGGTGGGAATTTTAACATGTCAGCTGACTGTAAAATAGAATATCCACTATGGGGCTGAAGAAGATCATTAAACTTGTTTTTTCTAAAGTAACTTCTAATACCAAGACTGACTGCAGCATTCTCCTGTCTTTACTTGCTCATTTATTTATTTATTTATTTTTTTTTTATGTTGAAAAAATTATATTTAGAATTAGCCAGCTGGACTCAGTTTAGATGATCCCAATTTTGTTGGCAACATCCAAAGCATCATAGTCAGGAGCCAGTCGAACATATGCCTTCTTCTCTCCATCAGGTCGGATCAGGGTATTGACCTTGGCCACATCAATGTCATAGAGCTTCTTCACAGCCTGTTTAA
>PVHY01015635.1:19012-35682 GCA_004024945.1 Uropsilus gracilis | reverse complement strand
TGGCTTTGTAGAAGAAATCAACTAGGTGCTGGAATAAGGTGTGAGGAGGTGATATTAGAACCATCTAAGTGACTGGCCAGCTCAGGCCAACATGAAAGTGGAAGCTGAAGGAGGATCTGGGGGACCTGGAGCCTGGCTCTCTTTGCTGCTTTGAGAAGAAGAAACAGACCTTAAAGAGAAAGCTTTGTGTCAGTTCTCCAGAAAGTATATGAGAAATGTCAAATGTTAAATGTTTGTTGGTTTTTGTTGAGCGTGGGCCCCCACTTGTCAGGTGCAGGCTTTTGCTCCTTCTAACTGCTTCACTTGTGGTATTTGAACTCAATTACTCATTGGATAGGGAATCTAAACTGGCCGTTCAGAATGAGTAAGTTGTATCTCAGGTTACTGTGGTCGGGGTAATTGTATTTCAGAGTCTCTGCTGTTTGAGAACCTGCTTTCTGGCTCTCCCATGGAGGATAGGAGATAGAACACCCTGACCTAAGTCTTAAGACTTACTTGGGGTTCATTCTATCGATAAGCTCCCCATTAGTTTCATTACACAACAGAGGAAATCTAATCATGGGGAAATCTAATCATGAAGGAACTGTGCCACCACCAGACAAAGCACCCCCAGCATTCAGAGATATATCTGACCAACAATTTTTTTATTATTCCCATTCCTGTTGTAGACATAAGAAGGATGCCTGCTGTAGACATAGGGGAGACAGAGTTTGGAGGGAACCTTGTAGAGGAAGGGCTATTGTGTCCACAGTTATGGTCAATGTAGTGAGGGGGAAGATGGGTTGGAGGCAAAAGTGAGACACTCAGTCTTGGAGTCTTAGAGCCAGAAATCATCACTGGGCAATTTGACTTCAGAATCCAAATTCTGACTTCTCCAGCATCCTTCTTCCCTGCAGATTTAGGCCTCAAGAGCCTGTTCTTAATTTCTTTCCATGTCTCCATAGCACCATGCTATTTCTCAGACCCATGCACACACACGCACCCACACACACACGTGTGTGTGCACACACACACAGACACAGACACAGCACTAACTGATTCTTGTTTCCCCAGTCCAGGATCTGGAGGGTCTTGCCATGACCTAGTAGAAAGAGTTCTCAGGTTGGAGTCAAAACACTTGGTCATGTTTCTAGACTTTTCTAAATCTTGGTCAGCTCATTCAGGGCAGAGACACTCTGTGAGGCTCTGAGGATTGTTCAGTTGGATAACATGCTTGAAGCATGATGGGCTCGCACAGGATTGGCTCTCCATTCACTACCTTTCCTTTTCCTGTTCCCCCATCAATTTCCCTCCCTCCCTGCCTGAGTTTCCTGATTCTCTGTCTTGCTGTCCCAGTGTTCAGTGTCTCCATTGCCAAGCTGTAGTTTCAGCTGTAAGAAGGCAGAACTAGCTGGGCGCAGTGGTGCACACCTGTAATTCCAGTGCTGGGAGGCTGAGGCCAGGGATCGCTTGAGTTCACAGGTTGGGACTACCCCAGGCAGTGTAATGCAGAGCTGCATGTATGTACAGAAGTCTCCAGCTCCAGGGTGAGCTAGTGGTCTTTGCAAGTGCTGTTCAGACTCCACATTAGACTGACTATCTTTCCTGGCTTCTCTGGGGAAGGAGGAGCTCCTGCCTTCAGATAAATGCATCCCCTGAGGAGGTGACCAACTACTGGAATACACTCTTGTTCACAAAGCTCTTTCTTCTTGGAGTGATTTTATCTCCCTCAGCAGTTCCTCTTGACCTGTCAGGCCTTTACCTGTGTGGTCTAAAGAAAGTGGTGAAAAGGATGCCTCCTCTCTCCTGAGTCTGCTGAGGCATCTAGTCTACTGTGGAGACACCGTCCTTTGAGGAGATGGAATGCGGATTCTGCTCCCCATGGGGAAGGCACATTAAGCCCCTTCCTGGATGCTGTCTGTTAATTCACAGAAACATTTCTCCAGGAGGAGTTTCCAGGAAAGGAAAGTGATCGGAGAAATGGTGACAATGAATGAATGGTGGCAAATGAGTAAACTTCCATCTGTGATTTTTTTTTTCATTTGCAATTATTAACAGTTATAAAGCTATAAACTGAATGAACGAAAATAGTAAGTTTTCCCCTTAAAATAGTAAGTTTGTAATAGAGCTGTAAATCAACAATTATGATAGTGAATCAGCCTTTTAAACTTTTATTTTGAAATTTCATGTTTACAGAGACGTTCCAAAAATAATTTGTTTCTTTAGACCTTTGAATCAGCTTTTTCCTAAAGTTGACATTGTGTAATCATGATATAATTATTCAAAGTAAGAAATTAGCATTGGTGCAATACTATTAATTAAGCTACAGACTTAACTTGGCTTCAATCATTTTTTACTGTTTTTCCTCCTGTTCTAGGACCCTATGCTGCATCCACATGTATTCAGTCTCACATCTCTTGTCTGCCAGTCCTTAGTCATCTCTCCTATAATATTGAGGATAATCACTCATTATAATGAACGCTCCTTTTCCTTACTAAGCTCTAAGTTGATAGTCACCATTTTCATACTGTACTTAGATTTTTCCATTTTGCATAACAGTATAAGCCACTTGTAGTGTAGGCCATACTTAGTGGTTGGAACTTAATCTAGTAAATTTCAGAGTTTGTTAGTGATTCAGTTCTTAAAAGCTTAATAATCGCAGAGTGAAGAAGTTTCCTTTCCAGTCAGCCTGTCTTGCTTACTAGATAAGCTGAGGGGCAGAGGTGAATGGGGGCTTGCTGGGACCACACAGACTATAACAGCCAAGGGGAACCCCAGTCCAGTATGTTGGCTTGTGGGAGCCTCCTTTATTCTTAGGGGTATGGTTACAAACATTGTCCTGGTGAATGGACAGAATGAGAACTGAGGGACATCCTAGGACCCCCACACCCACCTGCTTCAGATGGGGTCTGCTAGCCGCTGCAACAAGACAAAACGTACTATAATATGAAAGACCTTGAATAAAAAATCACTTTAATACAATTAGTGTGCAGTAAAAGGTGATCAAATATAGTTAAAGTAATTTCCAATTAAGCACCCAAAGTTCACCCTCCTCTGAATCAAAACTGACAAATATGAGGCATCTGGATAACATGAATGGACATGTATATAGTGGATAAATGGATATCATGTGCACACATACATAAATATGTAGACAAAAAATGCTTAATAAGAAATTTAAAAGAAAACTGTTAGAGAAAGTGGCAGGCAGACTGCAATGCGAGAATGGTCGCCATCTTCTCTTGGTGGGCAAGATGATCAGGCTCTCTTCAGAGACTGGCAGATGCTAACTTGACCTTCTGGTGGATGCAGCTTGTGTGGCCAACTTGTTTAATGTAGGGTGCCCCTTTGCCCTCTGTCACTTCCAAGCACTACAACCTGATTTGTTTTCTTCACCCTGGTTTATTTTCTCCCTTCACTACTTACTGTTGCTGATGATCACTTAGTTGTGTATTATCTCTTTCCCATAATAGAATCACTTAAAATGATACAAGTCACTTAAAATGGGGATACATTCTGAGAAGTGTGTCTGTAGATGAGCTCTCCTGTGTGAAACATCCTGTAGTCTAACTACCAAATGTAGAAGACACAGCCCAGTATATACGTCATCAAGGCTGTTCAGCTTATTTTCCCCACTGTCATACAAGTCCTTACCCTTGTCATGTGACTGAGATCTGTGAGGACAGGGCCTAGAACAATGACTGGCAGCTGAGAAGTATCTCAATAAATATCTGTTCATGGAGGCAACACTTTTTTTTCTGAGAAAAGGATGGTTTCAAGGAAGAGGAGTGCTGCCCTTATCTTTTCTCCAGAGCATTTGAGAAGAAATCTTTCCTGGGTCACCCAGTCAACAGGAATTTATTGGAAGCCACGGTGGAGCTTGACAACATAATAGCGCTTCAGTTAAAGCTGCCTCACCCCCTGTTTTTTTCCTGTTTAGCTTGAATAGTATAAGGGACAGATAGCAAGAAAGATGAGCACTTCAAAGACATTCTTAAATGTCAGCTCAGCCATGAAGGCCTTTGGGATGTCATCCCCATTGAGACACTCCCCACCCCATTAAAGGTGTTACGGGACCTCTTATTCCCAAGCATTTGGAGTAGAATTAGTCTGTAAAGGATCACAAGGGCCGTGGTTTAAACACATTTCTATTCCTTCTGACAGTGCATTTACTACCCCCATTGTCATCTAGGTGGTGATCTAGGGCTGAGAAAAGCCTTTATCAGCAGGTCAAAAGAAAGGAGGTGCTTTTCAGCACTCCAGCTCCCTCTCCTCAGGCAAGTGTCTCCCCAACCCTAGGCTACAATTTCTATCAGATCTAGGAGTGGTGCTTTCTTTGAGAGTGGGACAGGCTTTCATTGTCTAAATTTTTTAAAAATAAAGTTTATGCAGCCAGTGTGTTGGGCATGATTGACAGAGGCTGCTATTGATAAATCTACAGTACTGACTAGATGTGAACAAAACATAAACAGTAGTGACTGTTGGCAACCAAGAAATGCCAAATCAGACCCTTCAGATGCTGCTAGAAATACAAAACTTCCATTGCAGAACAAATAAAACCGATTCACTCCCAGAAAGGCGCTATCTTTATCACCATGTGAGTCCATTTTAAGGATGAGAATGCTGAATTTCTAGCACATGAGGCGAGAGAAGGTAAACCCAAGCCTTTGGACAACAATAAACTTAATAAACATGAATGTGTTGGATCCTGTTTGTGGACCAGCAAGGATTATGCTTGTTTGACTTAGCGGTTTGAATGAGGAATAGATCCTTGTTTTGGGTTCCCATCTAGCTTTGTATTTGTTTCAAGGTCACAAAACATCCAAACTTCAGCTGAGTAAGAGTTGCTAGAAAAATAGGACCAGATGTGAACCCAGCTAGTCTGGGTGTGGTTCCCCCCTTTCTGTCACCAAGGAAACTGCTTGTGTCTTGGAGCAGCCAGTGTTTCTTTGAGTCACAGTTTGGTCTCCCTGATGGTATTTAAGCTTTTGTCATTGTCTGATGCTCCTGCAAATTTAAGCTTTTAGAAACTGATTTTAAGAGATGTTGAGAAGTTTCAAATTTTATTCCCCCTCTTTCCCAAGACAATTCCTATCCCAACCTCGCTCCAATCCTGCCCAGTTCTGAATAGTAGTTCTCTTTACAGAACAAGTATTTCCCCTTCATTCTTTATTACAGAGATAACAATTTCTTTTCCATAAAAATGACTTTTCAGTACATAGTAAATTAGCTCATTAGTGAATACCAAAAAAATGTTGCCCAAATTTGTGGAAATGGAAATGTAATAGGAGGTTAAAATGAGACAGGAAGTTATTCCTGTAAAGTTTAGACCTTGCTTGAGAAAAAGAGAGCTGCAATCCATGTTGATAAATTGTCTCCTAATGTTACAAAAGATGAAGAAATAGATATTCGACTTCTTCTAGAATGTTTTATAGCTAGTACTATTGTACTATCCAAGTGGTTTTTTTTTTTCAAAAACAATCCACACGAGGCTGGTATATTTTATATAAAAATATGTTTTATATTTTTATAGACTAATAAATACCTGCGCTTACCAGCAAGCAATCAGCAAGCTTAATGTTTTGCTTTAAAAAATGAGAACTTCTGAATCAAGAATTCTAACTTATCAGTTCATTTGTTTCAAAACTTTGAGTTTTGTCAGGAAGACCTTGGAGGGATTAGCAAAGTGTGGAATCAGTAAACTTCCCAGCATATTTTATCAACTCCTGTGTCATATGGCAGAACTGGGGTCTACTAAAAACAGCAGGGCGAGAGGATATGCTCTCTTTAGCTTATCTCATTTTCCATTGTTAATAATTCATAACGCTTTTCATTTTTCAGTGTCACTCTTGAAAGCATCAGGGTACTTAGCAGTAAGTGATTATACAATGTTACGTTAAAGGAGCCAGCTTCCTGCTAGCAACAAAAGTCAGAGAGGGGCCAGGAACCATGCTTGTTATCAGAAACAAACATCATCTTGAAAGGGACAGAGACAATGTGCATGTGCCCCAGCCTGCTGCAAGATACTGATGTCACCTGACCAGAGCAAGCATTTTGGTTGTGTTGCAAAATGCTGGGAAATTAAAGTGAAGACCTTGATTGATTGATTGCTGACTTTCAAGTGCTGGCAATTCATTGGCCACTTGTGTGTGTTTGGGCAAGAATCTGGCTATGGGTGGACTTAACTTTTGGTAAGCCAGCCTGAAATTGTGTGTGGATGGGGATCTAGGGACGAGGGTGGCAAGAAGAAATTCTCTTTGGCTGTGTATCACCTGCCACTGAGACACCTCAGTCCACCACCACAGACCATGAATCTCCTCTTCCTGTTGCTCCCCAACCTCCCTCCATGCCTTGGGTAACCTCTGTAGGCCAGTGTCTAGGGTTGGTTTTGATTTACCTCTGTCTGCGCCTATGTTTTGTATCTCTATAAGTCCACATGTGGGTGAAATCATCCAATATTTATCTTCTTCTGACTTTACTTGAAGTAATCTGCTTAGTTCCATTCAAGTGGTTACCAGTGGCTATATATTATCATTTTTTGTGCCTGAGTAGTAGTCCACTATGCCTAGCTCCTACATCTGAATTGGGTGATTTTCTTTCTACTCATTCTTTGCTCATGGGACTCTCTTATCTTCCCCGCTCTCTGACCTCTTTTCTCCCTCTTTGCTCCAGATAGAATTGTCCCCTGGACTGCCTCATCACAAAGCTAAAACATCCCAAAAAACACCTAGTTGAAGGGGAAGGAATGATGAGAGGTGACATCTCTCTCTCTCTTTTTAATTCTCTATTTTATTTTATTCTATTTTATTGTCTTATGTGACAGCTCTTTTATAGGAATCCCTTCAATTAGATAATGAGCATGAGAAGTGTGAGTGCTGACTTAATTCTACTTTAGGTCACGTTCTCATGCAAGACTGCCAGAACTGTGATATTTTAAAGAATATACCCATTTTACTCATCATAATTACATTTTATATACAGAGAAACTTTACATACAGAGAAACTGGAGCTCTGCGAGGTTAAGTGACTCATGCAGAATCATATGCAACTGAGTATATGGTAGATTTCTTTCTATCCTCATCCCGTTTTCCTTAAAATACATCATAGTTGCCTGCTTTTACCTTTGCTCTTTACTAAATTTAAGTTTGTATTCTTAAAAATAAACTAAATGAACGAAGAAAAGCCTAGGCTTGCCAGGTTTGTTACAGCAACTACTTTTTGCTTCCCTTTCTTTTTTAGAAGATGAACTCTGATTCCAGATAATTGCAGTCCTTGAAATAGGACAGAGTCTCATATTTTGAGAAACTGTTCTCACGTTTCCAGCTCTCTGCGAAGCTGGTCTTTGCAGCTTGTTTATAACATGAGTGGCTTGAAGCTGTGGCAACTGGTTTTCTTAGCAGAATCGAAGTTCCTGAAGAGATTCAAGCAAGAGACAAATCAGGTCTCTTTGTGCTCTGATTAAAAAATATTTTTTTTTAAAAGAACTTAAGGTCAATTGCTGTTCTTTAAGTAACCCATGTTCCTAGGAAATATTTGACGTGTCCTTTGAATTGGTACAAATGAAGTTCAAGAATAGGGCATCTAAGAATTTAGCTCTTTCCAACATCTGTTGTTAGAGCAGCTCTTACAGATTGAGGTGTCTAGGGTGAGATGTCATGTCTTTTTTTTTTTTTTTTTTAAGTTCCTTCTCCTGCCTTTGTGAAATCAGGGATACTAGCAGACTGGTACTGAGGTTGTTCTTAGATTCTTGATTAGAGGCACCATTTAATTTGATATTTAGATAAAAACCATCTAGATCAAGTTGTAAGATCAACTTCTCTGTGAAAACAGGAGGCTCAACAAGGAAGAGGAAAAAGGAGTTTAAGTGTAGGTCATTGGAGATGGTAAATTATTTTTAACACCAACTTCATTCCAGAATGCCATTTTGATTCATCTTTAGTTGAAGTCACAATAAATCTTTAGATACTTACATGTTTAAGACTCAGGAGTGAGCTAGGAAACATATAAAATGCACCAATATATTCACAATAAACACAGTTTTAAAGTGGAAAATGAAATATTTACCTTCCACCCATCACTCATCAAGGAATTTTGTCTCATCAAGGGGGTATATTTTGTGGATTTCTGGGAATCCATGGGGCTACATTAATACCTCTCTCCTCTGCCTGTTCTTTCTTAATCTCTTCAGGCACATTGAACTTTTTTTTCACTGGAAGCTTCTTCTTTTCTCTTCTTTTTAGTTTGAGCCTTCAAAAACACGTGAACATTAAAAAAAAAACCAAAAACAAAACACACACACACACACAACAAACCCTCAGATGGGGGGAATAGTAGAAGGAAATCTACATGCTCTCCTGCAGGCTTTGCACTGGGTGCAGACACACACACAATGAGGCTTGCATATTAAGGTTTAATAAATACAGAGAATGGATGTTGTATGATGGGGAAGACTGTGTTGCTCAGGAGTGAGACACATATCTTGGAAGCATATCTTCTAGAGATTTAGTGGGAAAATCAAGGAATACCTAAAGGACAAAAGAAAGAAATTCCGTGCACTCAGATGGTTGGATATGTCAGTAACAGTTTTTCCCTCTGTCAACATGAGGATTCTCTTCAATGTTATGTGTGTATGTGTAAGAGTGTATGTGTGTATGTAAGCATGTGTGTGTGTGCACACGCTAAAACAAGAACCTGCATTGTGTGGTTCCATGGGTAAAAATAACGAGACCTACTCTCAAAAAAAAAAAAAAAAGAGCCTGCATTGTTTGTTCACTCTCTGAAAGTTAAAAAGGAAATTAAAGAATCAAGGATGCTAAGAAATGACTAAGTGGAAGCTGCTTTTGAAGGGACAGAAGGCTTTATACATGCAAAGACGGCTAGCAAGAAATAGTCTTTTCAGAGAAATATGAGAACAGCAGCCTCTTTGGAGAGATTGTGATTAAGAGAAAATGGGAGGTTCCAGCTAGTTGGAACAGGGGGAAGATCTGTTGTATTTCTTCACTCAAAGGAGTCCACCCTCTTCCTTGCAGAGTTATGAAGCTGTAGCAGGCCATTGTAATTCCTTCTTGATTTGCTTTGCCATTTACCTTGTTTGAAAAGCAAGGCAAGTGCTGATGAACTAATTATCCCAGTAATGCCAGGTATTGGATCCTGTTCTAAGTCAGCTCTGCTCTTGCCAAGTAGGTCCTGGAAAATGCTGAGCTCCTTGCTGCTAGAACTCGCTTCTTGAGATCAGAGTTTGGACTTCACTTGAACTTCTGACTGGGACCCTCTGCATCCATATAGGCTAGAGTTTTGCAGTTTACACAGTCTGCCTTGTTAGAAATCCAAGAGTACCAATGAGGTCACACAGTCTGTGGACCAGACAGACCTGTGCTTGAACCAGGGATGGTCTGCTTGTTGGTTGTATATCCTTGGGCTTGTACCATGACCTCTGACCCTCTTCTGCAAATCTGAGAATGGTATTGCCTGTTTCTGAAAATAATGATGATTTGAAGAAAAGGCTCATCTAAAGGTGGAAGCTGTTAGTCTACTGGTACTCACTTTCCTTTTTCTTCTGCTTTTCTTTACCCATAGACACAAGAGCCATGAGGCCAACCTCTGAAAGTAAATCACACAAGAGTTATGAGGACAGGGGTCTTAGGAACAGCACACCCTGTTGCAGAGACTGAGTCTCCTGCTCTCCCAAGACCTCTGCTTATTCTAAGCCAGAGAGGCTGAGTTTACTCACCTTGGCTGCTTTCGACAAGCAGTAGGTGGTGTTCTCCCTGTTTGTCAGCAGTGGGCATGGTTGCAAGGTAGAGAAGACACCTACCATGGAATTAGACTGGAGGTAAACACTGAGCTTCAACTAGGAGCTACCTGGCTTCAGCCACATTCTCAGCCCTGCACCCACCCAGTGAAAACCTTAAATGGGAGTGAACTCTAAAAAGCCAAGCCCAGAGAGTCTCTGCCAGAAAATAAGACTACAATAAAGCTATTTTGAGCTTGCTGCTAAGAACAAAGGAAAGAGCTTCCTCCTATAATCTTGTTATGTGAAAAGTATAGGCCATTGATCAAACCCCATGCTTTTTGGAGAGTGACAGTCCTGATGTTGCTTTCATAAATGCTGTTTACTGGGTCCTTCTGCATCCAAATCAGGTGTCATCTCTAGCCATCTTCTTCTACAGGTAGGGCTTCACTTCCCTTTGCACTCCCACCAAACATTTCTCAAAACACCCAATACCACTTTGGTTAGATGTAAACAGCTGATGTGTTATCTTCCCCACTAAGACTCAGGTGCTGTGAAGGAAGGACCTTCCTGTGGTTGTGTTGGTGTACCCACTGCTCACCAGAGCCTGGCATGGAATGGGAGCACTCTTTGGGTGCTTAGAGGGCTTTCTTCCTATGGTAACTCCAGATTGAACTTAGATGTCCTCTTAGGAGCACACATATGGCGCAAGAAAGACATTTTGATGTCTGGTGTTCCATGCTCACATCGCCATGTCTAGAGAACTCTTTCTCAGACTTTCCTGCTTCTCCAGCTCCCAATGATGGTGTCTACTACAAAATCCTGACAGCTGATAAGCTCTGATTTTGTGTTGGTGGATTTGTCTTGTTGCTCCTTCAAAACTGCACCTCCTTTGCCTTTGAGACTTAATCTTTGGTTTCCCCACCACTCTCGATTGGGTTGATAGATTTATGGAGCTTTTGAACACAAGCTGCCTCAGAATTCTTGTGTTTTAACCCAGTAGGAACCCAACCAATTCTTGCAAAAGCAACTTTTAAGAGCAACTGATGTCCTGTGAACATATTAGCAAGCTGTCATTATGACTTTGTCAGCGGTCTCATCTCAGAGCAGATGCAGACTCATTTTGAGATCCCCTGATTATTTAGACACTCATATCTCTTTCCAGCGGTCTGCTGAGACTGAGCTGGTTCTTAACCACAGAAAGATTGGCTTGTTTTATTATTAAAAATGGTCACTTTTCTGTGTTTTCTAAAGTCATAAACGAACATTAGAAAATTATATTTCTATCAACTTATAAAGCTGTGCTTTTTTAAAAAAAATGCCTCTCTAATGTTTGCAAATGTGAACACACATGTACCATTGCCTTTTTAAAATGTGTGTGTGTTTGAATGAGAATGTAAATTTAATCCCAGTAAGTGCTTATTCTGAAACCATCTTCTCTCTTGTGTAAACATGTGTTTATCAGTATGGAATAAATGTATTCCAAAAAGTAGAGTAAATGGCCTTTTATTCAAATTGCTTTTCTTTTCCTTTTTTTTCTTTCTTTCTTTTTTTTTTTTTTAGTATAGTCAAAGATTTATTAGCAATTACTTCATTTTTCTCCACCTACAGAGTGGGGAAGGTAGAGAAAGAAAGCATTTGGGGGCCAATTTTTTGAATCAAAACAAATCAGGAATTGGTAAAATTGTAGTTTCCCATTTTCTGACCTGATTGGTATCATTTTCTGAGCATGGGAGAGCCGTGTTCATTCATTTTTATTTTTCTTCTGCAGACTGTGTTTAGTAGGTAATGTGGAAACCATCTACCATAAATAAATTGCTGCAAGATAACAAATAGAAGTGGAATCTGTGCTTGCATTTGCCTGTTTTTATTTTTTATTTTTCTCTTTTACATCTTGCTCGGCCTGAAAAGGCCAGCAGTGTGCTTTTCAGGATGTTTAATGGTCTAACTTATAAAGCTTCCCGTCGCCCTTGGCCATGCACACATTTTACAAAACCTACAAAGGTGGTGGGAAGGAGCTAGAATTCTCACTGGTCATGGAGACTATAGCATAGCAGTAGCTGAACTGAAAGATGTGATGAATATCACTTTTTGGTGGAAGAGCATGTGCTTTGATGTCCAGACAAATTGAAGAGCAAATTGGCTTTGCTTCCCAGGAAAAAGCCATGAATTTTCATTTACAAAGTGAATCTGAGAATAGCACCAGTCACTTACAGGGCACCTCCTAGGTAAGGAGGTCTGTACACATGACCCTTGCAGGCTCTTACATTCAAAAAAGAACCAACCCAAGGTTTAAAGATGGCAGGTGACTGGCCAGTATGGCACTTCAGGAAGTGGTGAATGTCAGGTGAAATCTAAGGCAGGCTTTAGATTCAGAGATCATGGTATTAATCAGTTTGCCCTTACATATTATCAAAGAGATTCATTGAGTTAATATAGAAAGTGTCTAGCCTGAATTCTGGTTCACAGTGGCTCCACAAGAAGTAAAAAGGAGCTTGCATGGGAACTTGCATTCCTTGGGGAATATGGCCCCGCCCCTTTAGATTATAAAGTAATCTAAGATGGCCACACCCCACTCCCGGACCACCGGGCACTTTTGATTTTGCCTCCACATAGGTGGGGGCTGTGCATGCTCTGTACCCTCTGGGACCCCCTTTATGCTTGGGGGTTTTCTGCAGACTGAATTCTTCTGTCTTCTTTGCTATCATAGAATCAGAGCCTCAACCCCCTGTTCTTTCCAGTTGGGAAATAAATTGTAGTCACGCAGCAGGGAGAGTCTGTGGCCAGGAGAGCTGGCAAGTGAGGTCACTCTTAGAGCAGAGAGGATGAGAAAACTGTCCTGGAATAGCGGCACAGAAGCTAGTCAGTTGGGACGGCAGAGGAAGTTGTGTTCCTCCTTCTCCTCAGTCTCTGAGTTCATCTCTCTTTATTTCCTCAATGGCAGACACCTGAAGTTCCTTTTGGGGCTAACACTTAACACTCTGACCCCTTCCTTGAAGGACAGGGAATGGAGAATGCAGCTATTCTGTTTGCTCCCTGTTCCTTTTTTTTTTTTTGAGACTAGGTCTCACTATTTTTGCCTGTGGAACCACAGGCTCCGTTGCCTGGGGTACCATGGACTCAAGCAATTCCCAGGTAGCTGGGACTACAGGCACATGCCACCATGTTCAGCTAGTTTTTTGGAACTAGGTCTCATTATGTTACACCGAGCGGGTCTCGAACCATGGCCCTGGTCCCTGTCGCCACTTCCTAGGCTGCCGCTTACAGGCACACGCCACCGTGCCCGGCCTGCTCCCTGTTCTTTTTCTAATTGTAATTAGGAAGACTAGGAAGGAGGGCTATTGTGTTGAAACCCAAGGAAGAACCCCCTGCGCACCACCCACAGTCCTAAATCCCTAGAGTGTTTGTTTTAATAGTTTTCATTTTAATATTTTTCATTTAGATTCCACTTTGCTACTGAGAGGTGGGAGCAAAGTGGGGAGGGCATAGAGGAAGTAGAAACCCTGTGAGTTTTTAATCTGGATGATGGTTTGGTAATGTAAGCAGTGAGAGCTGGCAGAGGAGAGAAAACTGTAGGATTAATGGCCTGGAGCCTAATTCCCTCATACCTTTTAAAAGGCCAGTGGACCAGCTGGCCTTCTCCTTTTGCTCCACATACATTTTCTTTTGCCCATGTCTGCAGTGCTTTTGTTTGTTTGTTTGTTTTCTTTTTGGCTGATTTTTAACTCCTTCTCTCAAGCTGAATTTCAGTCCCAAGAATGAATTGTATGTGTGATATTTGCATAGAGTCACTGACAAGTTAATATACAACAGGAAGATGTCAGTAAACTATGAGAGATGATTATTTGCTTTATAAAGTAATCTGGGCTTTTTGGAGTGCAGGTTTTAAAAACGACACATCTTTAGGGCGTGTGTGCCACTGCACAGGTGCGTTCATGTGGGTATGCACGAACATGATTTTTCAAGTTTAAACCTGTGGAATATGTATTCTTAATGTATATGGAGAACCAAAAGCCAAATGTTCTCAGATAAAATATAGTGCATAACCATCTACACATTTAAAAATCTTACTGCTTTATTCGATGCCTGTTTGTCTTCCAGAAACCCACGTGATCTTTAAGACAGGGACTCTGGTATAGACGTAAGCTCTTGTGTTCCTTCCAGATATGGGAGAATTAAGAACTTTTCTCACTGCCCAAATCATGCCATACCAGCTGACATACCAGTTGCTATGAATGTGACAGGTAAACATTCTCATTATTTTCTGTAATTTGCGTTATTATTGAAGGTCATTAACGACAGTGCCATTTTCACATAACACTTAGATCTGGATGGGTCTTAATGACTTCCCCTCCGTTTGCATGAAGTTGACTCTTGTATATTATGGTGCTTCAATTAGGCACGCTTCTGGCTCTGAGTGGACTCTGTGGGCCTGCTTTGTTTGATGCCAGTCAGATCATCTCCATTCTTTCTGCCCTGGCCTAATGTCTGGCTAGCCTAGGCACTTAATACATGATAGCAATTATTACAGTATTTGTCAACCAGAACACAGCCCTTATGGTTAGTTTGCATCCATAGACAACACCACCTAATGTTTGGGAACGGTAGTGTGCTTTTCCCAAGGCCTGGCTAAACCCCTATGTGGTCTGTGTTGAAGCTAAGCCCACGCCAGCCAGGGTGTTATCAGATCGCTCCCTGCAATTCACAGCCTTCCTTGGTTTACAATCATTTGATCATGTCATCTAAGATTTCCCATTGACGGTGGATTAGTTCACCCATCTGGAGGTTTTGCCAATTTGATACAGCAAGCTCAAGCTTATAGACATTGTATTCACCAGTCGATGCTTGATCCAATCAGCCTGTTTAGATTCAGTTAAACTCTCATATCTACACATGTCCACATTTATTTTTAGCTCCTTTCTTTATCACTTGCTGTCATTTCCCTTAGCTGTTCCCTCGCCTCCCCAGATGCGATGCCGGCATTAAACTGGGCATTGTGATAAAGGAGGCAGCATCGTTTGGAGCATGTTTCTTACAATGCATTTAATTTGCCACCCTTGGGATCCACTAAGGTCTCTAACTATGAGCGACAGTCTTGGACAGAGCCATATACACTGTCTCTGCACTGCTTTCAGCCCGGGTGTTGATGGGAAGGATGTGGCATAACCCATTCCTAGTCACTCCACATTCCTTTCCAAGAGGGCATTTCCCTCCTGGATTACTTACAAAGGAATTCAAAGGTGAGGGGGGCGGGGGAGGGAGGCAAGCAGTGTTAAGAGGGAAGTACAAATGGAACTGTCTTCTTTGCTGTTTTCTCTTGGCCCCGAGTCGTTAATTTTAAAGGCGCTGTGAGCTAGAGATGGAATCGGGAGCCTTGTACGGCCATCCATCACCTCATTCCCCTCACACTGTGCACAGAACTTGCACAGGACCGCATGGCAGGGAGGCTTCCCTGGGCCCTTTGCTCTGCTGCCCGCTGTCTAGTCCCAGTGTGAGTGGAAAGGAGGGCAGCCAGGGTGGCAAATGTCCCACCGCTTCAAAGCCTGGATCCTTCAGCCTGAGGCGGGCACAGCAGGCCCCGGGAACTAGGGTCTTGCTCAGGGGTTAGGTACCACTTGGGGCTGAGCAGCTTGCTTGAGTGCAAAGATCTTGAATTTATGTTCCTGTTCCCCACCGAGGTCGGTCTGGATACTTCTTGCCTCGCTGCCCAGATTCCATTTCCAGCCAATCATCCTCAGAGGATCCCGGAGACCTTTTGTTTTCTTCCTGCCATTCTCCCTGTAAGCTGCCCAGATGGCCTTGGCATAGAACAGGTTGCTCTGAGCCCCCCATGGTATGAACAGCAGAGTGATGGTTTTTCTCGGAGCACTTTGCTTCTGCCTAACTGGCTTTTCTGAGCCTCAGCTCTTGATAGGTTAGACAATGGCCAGTGTTACTCCTTTTACTTCATTATATTTATACTCATTTAGTTAGTTATTTAGCAGGATTCACTGGGATAAGAAAGATGGCGTATCACAGCCATTTGATTCTGAGAGAAACGAGCAGTTCAAGGAAATAGGAAAGGAGCACGTTTCATCCAGTCTTCAGGATGGATGTCTTTCAGTAGACACACTCGTGCACCCATGGACACGCACAGATCCACACACTTGCCTGCGTGACTACCAACACATGCTAAAATGTATCAAGAACGTTTGCCAGTGAAACAGCGACTGCCATTGTAAAGGTGGAGCTAGTTTTACATTTTGTCACTGGATTTTTGTTTTATTTTATGTTTTTTTCCTTCATGAAGTTCCTACAAAGGCCGCCCGTTTGTGACAGATTTTGTAATTGCATGCTCAGACCACACTCTTGGGCCTCTGCAGCCTTCCCTCGCGGAACAAGTGCTTTCTCTTCATCGCCCAGGCCCAGAGTCTCGGTGCTGCCGTGTCTCCTTTCTCGCATCCACCACACCCAATGCCTCATCTGTTATGACCTTAGAAGACATTCATTCACAATTTAGCCACATCTTGCTTCTCGCTCCAGTGAGGGGCCGTGGTCACCCCTTCTCGCACTGATGCCAGGTAGTGGTAACCCCCTTCTCACACTGATGACAGCCTGGGGCCCAGCTCATCCATAGTGAGAGGCTTTACAGTTCTGGAGTCTGAGGTCAGGCTGCCCGCTGCTTGGGTTGGGCCCGCTGGAACCTCGGACTTCTGTTGAATCCTCCGAGGTGGCAGTGACTGGGGGTCTGTTCTCAGGCTTCCTCCTAAAGACTTTGCTCCCGTGATCTTAGCTCCTTCCAAGGACCACACCTGCTAACACCATCCCATTGGGCACTAGGATCCCCACAAGAGTTTAGATGGGGGAGGGGGAGACAAGATACAAGCTTGCAGACCTGACTCCTCACCATCCTCCCTGTTTCACCTGTGCCACTGCAATAGTGCCTCAAAGCGACCCTCTGACACCCCCCCCCCCCACCCCC
>PVHY01015635.1:0-18912 GCA_004024945.1 Uropsilus gracilis | reverse complement strand
TTTGCTGCTGTGATGGAATCTTCCTCTGGGCATCCAGTGTTCTGGGAAAACTGGACCTGAAGCCAGCATGAGGGTCAGCCTTACCATCCGTGAACTCTGCAGTCCCTCACTCCTGCTCAGAACAGTGCCTTCAGCCAGGGCCCCTGGTGCAGGGAATGGTTTTGTGTCTGGTTACAGTCCAGAGTAGCAAACAGGGAATGAGACACTGGTATCTGGTACTACCCTGCGTTGGGGAGTACCCGGTGACTTCTTTTCTATTTCCCTGGAAAGCATCTTTGAATATATTGAATCCAGGGTGATGATGTTGCTCATGCCCACTCTGTCTTCCTGACTTCAAGCTTTTTTTTTTTTTCTCTCCTCAAGGGCATTTCCAACAAAGGAGTATAGCTTTCGGATTTGTAAACTGCCACCTTATTATCCTATTAGTCAATTACAACTGCTGAAGAGCGGCGTAAGTGACAGTATGGCAGATTACAGCAATTTATTTGCCGTTCTCATCGTCTTGTTCAGCATATCATCAGGCTGTTTAAATTTAATGATAGGACTTTTACATGTGTTTTAGAGCAGTTAAAGTTGTAATCAAAATGTTGAGGAAAACCCCCACTGACCTGCATAAGTGCTGCCTTCAGTGTTGCTTGCAATGCCTCCTCGTCATCTTTATTAGCTGACTGTAATTAGGAGAGGCAACCTGTTTCCAGAAAGAAGGAGGGCTTCTGGGGTGTGCTTGTGTGCAAAGCTCATGAAAAATGGGGCAGATGGAAACTTTCCCTCAAGGTTTGCCCTGATGGGCAGACAGGTACATGCAGGTGAGAAACAGGTAATACAGCTCCCTGAGAAACTTAGTGTGTCTGAAGAGGAGATAGAGGGTCCTGGACCTGAGATTGGCATGGAGGCCAGCCCAGCTTGGGGAGAATTGGAGGAAGTTGAGTCAAGGGGAAAGGAGAGGGGAAATCACCATCCTCTCCTATGTCTGCTTTTCTTTATAGTAAAGGGTGATCGTTTTTGTAATGGAAGCTGTAGTGACAGCAAATCTCAGTAAATGGAAGAAAAGGCTGAGTGCTGGGATGGAATCTTTGGGTCTTAGGAGCCAGGATGGAATACCAAAGGACCTGTTTTCTTGATCTTGTTTTTAACTTCAGCTTCACTGGATTTGAGGAACTGTGGTTCTTTTTTTTTGGACATACTTTTCTTTTTATTGAGAAAAGAAAAGATCCTTAATATATAACTTTGAGATACACAGTTTCTCAGCAACTGTACATTCATATCATCCCATACCCACCATCCAGTGCCCAGTCACCAACCAACACCCAAGAATCAGCTGCATGACACATTCTCTTGCCACTCCCAGCCCACTCAGGACCACTATTCCCTTGTCATTCTGCAAGTTTGGTTTTGTTTTGTTTGTTTGATTGCTTTCTTTGTTATGTCCCACAAATAAGGAACTGTCGCGATTCACCTAATAATCCTAATAATCGAAAGTCTTGGACACACCCTGTTTGTTGAATCTAAGCTTGGCTCTTTTCTCTGCTCCTCAATGGTCATTACTGACTTGCATTTTGATCGCCATGTCCCAAACTCTCTGGATGTGTGTCAGTTATAAAGTAAGGATGGCATTGCCTCCTGTGACATTAAGGTCCAGAATGTTAGGGCCATAACCTCACACAAATATAAACTCCCTGTTTCTCAACCTTGGCACCACTGATGTTTTGGACACGTTCATTCAGTGTCATGGGGGCTGTTTTGTGCATTATCTGATGTTTAGTAGGATCCCTGGCCTCCAGCCACTGGCTGTGGGTAGCACCCATTCACTCTCCTGATTGTGACATCCAAAAACACCTCGAGATATTGTCTTGGGTCGCAGAGGAGAAAAAATTACCCCTGATTGCAAACCACTACTCTCTCTGATGCAAACTTTGTTATTACTGACAAGTAACACAGCCCTTTTGCTATAGTTTTAACAAATATTTAGTGACTTTCCACTATATGTGCAGAAGATACTGAAATGACATACTCTTAGAGTCTTTGTGCCGATGAATAGCAGCTGTTGGTGTTAAAAATTCTCCCATTCTTTTTCTTTAATCATGTAGTCTCAAAGTTATTTTAAGTGATTTTGGAAAGGAAATCAGTATTTTATTTTATAAAACTTGAACATCATGTGCCATATGCTTTTCAGCACTGGTAGAGTAAGTAATAGCATACATTGTATGCTAGGAAACAAAACAATGGGGTTTTTTTGAGCTTCCAAACGCAGTTAGACCTAATGATGACTTCATATCTTTGGCATATTGTAGTCCTTGCAGAATATAGGCCCGTTGAATGCACAGTCACTTTTGCAATACTTTTATCTCATTGTTACAGATTAAAAATGCAGTGCAAGCTGTGAAACAGTCCCTGAGCCAAAACTATTGTGCACATGTTTTGTTTAGTTCACAGTGTATATTTTAAAAACTTGAATTAGTTGAATTATTAAGGTGATAAATAGCTATGAGTGACAGAAAACTCAAGGAAACAGTGGCTCAAACGTGACAATTTGTTCTCATTCACCTAAATGTAGGCAGAACACAGCTCAGGAAAAGAGACTCCATGCTCTCCAAAGCCTCAAGCTCCTATTTCGTGGCTTTTTTATTTAAACACTTAGCTTCTTTAAGATGGCTGCCCCAGCTCCAGCCATCATAACTGCATCCAACTCTTGGGAAAGAAGAAAGGGATGGAGGGAGAAGAACCCTTCCCACAAAGTACATTTCCTGGAAGTTATACTACTTGCTAGCTTTCTTAGGACTTCAGAAGGTGTGGCTAGGTACCTTCAAGGCCAGGAATGTGTTCGATTAATCCCGCAATCATCAATCGATCCTGTGATCATCATCAGGTTAGATTTTTGCCTCAGGGAAAAATATTGTATCATTAGTATTGGAAAGAGCATGAGGTTTGGCAGACTAAAACTGGAAGCTATTCTTATTACTAGTTAAGAAAGCAGAAGGTAAGTGCTCAGTGACAGTAGATGTTTCTAGAATTTAAACAAAGGGTTATATCAGGAAGAGCCAAGGTGGAGACCATTAGACTTGTTCTTGGTACAGTTCTTGGTAGAAAGCTTATGAGGAAACTCAAAGCATTTAGTGTAAAGAGCACCACCAGTTTCTGGCTTCCTTAGAAGTCATGTTCAAGGGCATTTAGCTAAAATATGAGACCAAAGTGATCAAGTGATCTGAGAACAAGCATTCACAGCTTCCTCTAGACCATTTATAGGACCCATAACTAACCATCTGCCCTTTCTAAGATGTGTGTGTGGTATGACAGTGTGTAGCAGTTTTGCAGGATGAGAAATATATTACTGTATTCAGCCTATTTCCTAAATTGTTAAGCAACCAGTTTTTTGAAGGGTTAAGATCCAGTCTGTCTCTGTCTATAAGGGTCGTGAATCTATATGAATGTAATTCTATTATTTAATCTATTATATCATCAATTATTTTTATTATTACCATAATCTTGAGACAGTTCATTACAGCATAATATGGTAACCTCCATGAAAATGACATGTTTTCCTAAAAACTTTGTATTTCTGTCTAGGTAATGCAAATGTGCAGAAATTTTACTGTGTTTTTAAAAACAAGCACTCAGGGAAGTGGCATTATATTTAAGTAGAATAGTCTTGTGATCATTTTTTAATAACCCTTCCAAATGTGGGTGTTAGATCAGATAGAGAATTCAGCTAATTAATGAGAAAGAGGAACTACTGTATAAAATATAGGGGGGTTGGACAAATATTTCCTTGGTGGTAAGTCTCCACAATATTTTTTGAAGGTTGAAAATGCCATGGTCTTTTTTTATAGAGGCAGGATAAAGAAATACTTTTAACCATATATAAATATCATTTTGAATGAACAAATACACCTGTCAAAGAATTGTTAGCCAAGAGATGTCTTAGGTATGGAAAGTAAACAGCTATATTTGTTATACCCGACAAAGGTAATGCAAAGGTGCTCACTTTCCATGAAAAGTAAGCTTTTCTTGGTTGAACTGTTAAGTACAGATTGTGTCATCCTGATTTCACTTCTATTTCATAGATGCCTCGTTGAGGCACGAAAAGATTAACACACCCAAAACCACAAGGTGGTAAGTTGAAAGCTGAGATCCAAACTCTAACTTTCATTTGATTGCTTTTATTTTTCCCTAAGATTTTACCTCTCTTCTGTTTTACATGGATCTTTGAACTAGGAACATTGAAACCCTTAACTGGTTTTATTCATTTTACCACCACCTCATAATAGGTAAAAAGCTCACCATCTCTAAGTGCTAAATGAGAAAAACCTAAGTGGTTAGCTTGAGCACAGTGAGAAGACTGAGCCAAAAGACAAAAATCTAGGAGTTTCTGTGAGGTCTTACCCAGTAACTGATGAAATATCTAGTCTCTGTAAAGTGCAGATTTTGTTTTTGGTATTTTGATATTTTTGTGCTCATCCAGTTTGTAGGTGAAACAGTTCCAGCATGTTGAGTGGTGTGAACCGTTCCACTTAGTAGAGGTTCTCCAAGTCAGCAACCCAGCCCCTTTCTCTCTGAGCCTAGCACACACACATGTTCGTTTTCGTATGGAGGACATGCTAGGTTGCCACCCAGTACTTGTGGAACTGACTTGATGGACAAGTCACTTGGGTAGTCCTTCTATTAGAGTTCACACCGAGAGGGAAGGAAAGTAATTCTGAAACCCTAATGAGTAACATAGACCACAAGACTGAATTCATTGCCTTGGAAGGTGGTCTGTTTTTACTATACCCGAGAGGATTGAATTGCTGAAACATCTAAAATACTTTATTGTGAGGCCAGCTCGCCTCGAAAGCATAGAGTGTACTTACCAGTTGTTTTCTCCTCTGTATTATGTCCCAGCTATTAAATAGGTCATGCCATCCATAGTTCATTCATAACAGCTTCATGAGATATGTATTATTATATCCACTATGTAAACTTATACACTGAGCCCCAGAGAGGTCACACTGTTTGTTCACCGTCACCCAGTTCTCAGCTGAGACTGGAAAACTAGTGGAGTCAAAATTCTAGGTTAATTCACGTAGCATCTACATTCACCAGCATTTCCTACCAACTATAGGCTAGGGGCCCAGGGCCAATGACCACTGGAGAAGACAACAGGTTCTGTCTTTCAAAATGATTATGGATTGAGATAACCTCAAGTATACACCTAGATTGGAGTGAAATAATGAGTAGGTAAAATATGAGTGAATTTCATGATAACATAGAGATGAAAACACAGAAACCTTGAAGTTCACGCCCCGAATACGTGAATGGCTGTCAGAAACACACAGGCAGGGCTGAAAGAAGGTGGTTGGGCTTAGGGTCATGTTAAGCATCCAGCCCGGTGTTTGAAATGTAGAATTTCTGTTCCTTCTGGCTTGAATACTTTAAGAACATATAGAAGATTCTGAGATGTCATCTCAACTATCCCAGGGTGATAGCATTTCTTTACGCTTTTTCATTTTCAGAAGAAATCTATTTCAGTGTTCCTTTTCTTTTCTGTCACCAATACTAGCATCAGTATTGCTAGAACAACTTTAGATTTGCGGTATTAAAAAACATTGACTTAACAGAACAATTTGATTTTGGTGGGTAATTTAATTGTAAATCTCTGGGCAAATTTCCATCATTTAGTATTTGCTTAAAATGTTTGCTTTGACATGTATACCCAGCACTTCGTAGGAATGCATTTACAATGAGTTGATGTACGTGGTTTGTTCTTTAGCAGATGTGTCATCTGTATAGAAAGGAGTTCGAGGGTCGCCTTCAAGCAGCTAAGTCTTCGTCCTGAAGAGGACGTAGATACAGGCTCTTCCTTGATGTTATTTTCTGTACTTTGATAGTGAATGGCGGCTGCATGTTTTAAAAATACATAACTTTTGGTAGCTGTGCTTTTAGAGTGATTGCTAATGTGGCATTCTGGAAAAAATATCTCTGCAGACCTGTATTAACTAGGAAGCCATTTTTGTGGTGCATTTCTATCCTTTTAAGCTAAAACTGATTAGCACTTTTGGAAAAGTGAATCTAAATCCCTGGGCTAATCAAGGGAAATTGAGCCATGTTGTTACTACTAAGAGCTGGAGAGAAGAGTGGCTATAATGATAAGTTTCCTTTTTATTAATCATGCAGCCTATAGCTTATTTCCACGCCTACCCCTTTCTCCAACAACCCCCTCTCCTAAGTGCTTGTTTAATAAAGTAACCTGGCAGGTGAATATTTAGGTGTTAGTGGGATTCAGGTCCTTTCATTTCAGTGCAATAGAGAGAATAGAAGGAAAGGGCGGGGGGACTATTTCCAGCCTGCTGTTAAAGGAAAGTGCAGACTGTTATACAGTAATGATACAATCATAATCTGAAGCGTGATGTATTTGATATGAATTTGCTGTGTGTGTTTACTGTAATTAGTGGCTGTTTATCCTTGGGTGGTGTTTTAAGATGCAGGTTTTATTATTACAGAGGTATGGTGAGGCCCACAGATTAGAAGATGATTGCTATAGCAACAATGGCTTGTTCCTCCCAATTCCTAAGGAGAGAGGGTATGCCATGCCACTCACAGCCACATGGGGAAGCATTGGCAAGGAAGTGCAACCTGGAGACCTGTGCTTCCATGAGAAGGACAAGATGATGCCAGGTTAGCTAGTTGGTTCATCTGAATGCTGGTGGGTTAGGAAATAGTAGCATGTTTGTGGGTGTGCATTTAATAGAGGAGGTGGTCGGGGTGTGGCTTCTGGACCAGTTGGTTTGCCTATGAAAGACACCCTCAAGCAATGTACTGGCTCTAGGAATGAGCTCCATCCAGGAGGGGCAGTCCCTACAGTGAGAACAAGTCCCCACATGGCAAAAGCACCAAATAGCAAGACAGACTTAAAGGAGGTGCTTATGGAGCTGACTGCCTATCTTATGCACTTGGCATTGATGATCACACTAGGAAAAAGCCATTAACCTCCACCTCCTCCTAGTGGGTGAAAATGCCAACAGCTGGGCAGGCTAGGAATGGATGTATATGAATTCACTCTTCACTAAGCAGTGACACCAATGGGAGTGTTTGCTATTCTCTTGCCCACTTCACTTTTCTGGCTGGAGTGGAGGGGAGTGTGATCACAAGGATGTGAGATTCTTCTTTGCCTTCCTGTTGTCTAGGCGATCACAAGGAATGGGGCGGGGAAAGGAGAGGGGTATATGAAAGCATTTAGTTTTATTCCTTTCATGCTTAAACAGATTGAAGGAATTTCAGAACAGAATCTTATTGTTTCAAGTTCATGGACATTTTTCAATTAGAGTCACTTATTAACCTCTACCTCCATAGTGAAGCAGAAACTCCTGAGACTCTTTGAAGACACAGAGAAGATTTCCTTCCTTCCTCCTTCCTCCCTCTGGCCCACTCTAAATCCCTAAGCTAGTTGAGAGGGTGAAAAACTGATAGATGTGAAGACAGAAGCAGATTTGCACCTTTCTAGCATGAAAACTTTGATGTCTTCTTATAGGAAGCTACCCTGTGTATTTCAGCTGTTTAAGTGCACATTCAAGTCAGCCTGCAATTTACCTGCTAATGCTGTTAAACTGATGTCTGGCTCAAACTCTGCTGATCTGTGGTCTCTGAAAAGACAGCCACACAAAGCCACTTGCTTAGCTCCTCACCTCTCCCTAAGACCTCTCCAGTGTGCACCCCATGCAGCCATTGTTTAGCTAGAGGGCTTCCCTGAACGTTGCTCTATTTTGTGTTTATCTGTTTGTGAACTGTGAAGGTAAGGAGGATCTAGCCAGAGAAAGAAGTGACATCAATGGAAGTACCTTATAAGAGAACCTGAATTGACTCAAGAGTTTGCAGCTGCCTTCAGAACTACAAACGGGCATTTTGTAGCTGTGATGATCTTGATGGGTTTTTATTATTGCTTTCACTGGCAGTCCTATCCAGGGGCAGAAAAGGATAAACTCTGTCTGTTGAAGGGAAGGTCTGAAATTATTTGGAAGTGGATTGTGTTTTCAGGAATTCTGTAGTTCAGTAGACAAAAAGATTGAAGATATGATGCCCAAAAAAACCAGGACCTTGAAAGTTGATTTTTTTTCCTGCTAGGTGCTGGTTACCCTGAACATTTAAATGTGCTCATACTTAAAGTTCGAAATCATATCAGTGGACCCTGTTTGTAAAACTTGTGATGGAATGTTACCTGTACATCTCCAGGGTGGGGTAACTGGGTTAGGACCCTTCATTGAACATAGAGTGTTAAAAATATTCCAACTTTTCTCTCTTTTTAAAGATATTTCACAGGCCTTCTTATCCCCAGGCAGCAAACCCCTTAAAACAAAAATGCAACACCATGTCATATTTTTATACCCAGCACAGCCAGCACGGCATTAGGCATCAGAGGCTAGTGGAGTGACCCTACTTTGGAAAAACTGGGTTGACTTATGGCACCTTTATGACAGCAGCACTGCAATCCTTGTCATGCTTCTACCCTGGGGGATTTTACTGGGGCTAATTAAGAATTGATAAACTGAGCTGGGACAGAGGGAGATTTTAATAGCAGTGGTATGAACAGTCAATAGAAAATTAAGTCAGGCTGCTAAACACCCTTACACACACACACATACACACACACACATCTACCTCTTTTTGTTATTTAAAGTAAATGAAAATCCAGCTCACTTGGTTTTATCTAAGTACAGTTTCTTTACTGGGTTTCAGTCTTAAAATCAGTGTTAATTGGTGAAAAATTCCCATTAGGTGGATCCCTGTTTTACTTTTTCATTGCGTTTCTCACGGAATGAGGTTTGGGGGTATTCCTGTCTGGTGGGATAATCCCAGGGAGCCTCTAGAAGAAGACATGAATTTGCTGTGTACAGCATCAGCTGTAGCCTGGGAGGATCAGGGGTGTGGTTCTGTGGTTTCCTTCTTTTCAAGGCTCTCATCACTTCAACCACAAAATCACTGCCAACCTTCAGAAGGGGAAAGAAATATTGGCCAACCTATATTTTCTTTTCTTTTTTTAAGGACAAGCAGTGACTTGGGTTTGGAGAGTGCTGCCAGCTTGGTTGTATTTGGACTTCCCCAATATAGTCTTCGCAGAAATGTGGGTTGGTTTCAACATTGCTACAAACCGATCGTCTGCATTAGGGTTGGCCTCTCTCTTGAAACCGTACAAGTACTTTGCTGGACCAGTTGACTCATCTTGTCTGACTGCTTTGTCACCATGAGAAACCAACCTCGAAAGGAGTAGTAGATGATAGCCGACCTGTGATAAAAATGATTTATCCACCTTACCCTTCCCCCAGTTATCCAAGGCATTGCTCCAGGAGCTTAAAGATATATTGATGAATTAAATCAGCAATTGCAAACTTTTTCTTTGAAGATAATAAATATTTTTGTCTTTGAAGTCCTTACCATTTCTATTGCACTTTTAGCACAGTAGCAGCCGTGGGAGTATATAAATGAATAGTGGCTGTATTCTAATCAAATTTGGTGTATAATAACACTGAACATGTGACTCCCGAACTAAAAGATAATTCTTGCTCTTGTTACACCTACATTCTTGTAATCTGCACTTGAAATCTATGATGTGGGTATATATTTATTAGGAAGATATGTTGTTTAACACCATAGATGATTGAAAACAATACAGATTCAAAATGTGAATGCTTATTTTCATAAGAGTCTTGAAAATATTAAAATGTCAATAACACCCACCAGCAGACTCATAAAAATCAAAGCAAATATATATGTGTGTATATTTTTTAAATCCTGCTAAATCATTATTAATTGGTTACTAATTTTGGAGTATATTTTCTAGATATGAAGCATTTACAGGAAAATAGTCTGTTGCTTTTGATGAGCTGACCATTTTTTTAGGCTATGAAGACAAAATGGAAACTCTTTACTGAGTTGAGAAAAGTTAGTTTTTTAAAAAAAATAATTTATTTATATATAAATTTCACATCTCTGTGATCTCACCCCCCCAACTCTTCCCACCCTGTCCCTCCCCCCCACCCCAGGTTGTTTACTTCAATTTGGTTGTTGGCTTGCTTTGACTTGAGAAATGTTAGTTTTTTAAGATTTAGGTAATATTACATACAAACTGCTGCCTTACATACAAATGACTACAAACTCCATAAGTAGTTTAAACTCCTTAAGTATAACTACAAACTAGTTCTTCATAAATTGGAGAACTCAGGAAATTGGTCATTCACTGTGCAATATTTGGTGAATCAACCACTCATTGATATGATAGCTTGGCATGATGAATTTGGGCTAATCTGTTTTTGGCAAATGAGTCTAAAACTGACAAGCTGAGTTCTAAGTACATATTGTGACTTAAAATGCTCTTTTCCTGAATTTGGCATAGTATTTACAAATCCTCAAATATATACAAAATTGGAAGAACTGTTTAGTGACCCCTAACCATAGGGCTTGCGAATTTTTAATCATGAATGATGAACTTGTGTTTGCAAAGTGGCTGAAAGAATATCAGCTCAGAGCAATTTCTAGCTCTCGTGTGTGTGTGTGTGTGTGTGTGTGTGTGTGTGTGTTTTATGCTTGTTGTTTTTGGAAAACCTCTGAAATATTCCTTATCTGTGGGTTCTACATACCTGGCATCTGCTCCACTTCACTTTCTGAGAGGTAAAAGTAAAATATCTTATAACTGTTAGGTTTCTTTACTGCCATGGAACCAAAATAGCTAAGCTTTACAGCAGTTAAAATCTGCATCAACTGTTTAATGCTGAACTAGGTAGGATAGAAAACTGAAGTTTATTCCTCAGGAACTAGGATGCCCTTTTGAATTGCTAAGGTTTGTCTTTCCAGCATTATAATTCCACTTAATTGCTATGGCACAAAAATTCAAAAGCTTTGCATTACCCCAGTCCCTCTCCTTCCGTCTGGCAGTGTAAAGGATCACGTGGGTCTCGGGAAGATTTTACTAGCTGCAAAGTAAAAGGCAGTCTTCCACACTGTAATTTCTTGAGTTCCTTTTCCTTCATGTGGAAAGGAATGATTGAGGGGGGAAAAGAAATTGTTTGACATCTAACCACAGAAGGAAAAATTAGTCTCCTGATAGTTGTCCTAGCTCTGTTTGTGTTTCATTCTGTATCCTGTGTGCTTCTGGTCTGCTGAGGAATTATGATGTGAAAGGGAGTTATTTCCCTTCAGAATTTAATAGTAATCACAAGTTTGGGGAAATTGAAGGGTTGGGAATATTTTCTACATCTTCTTTGCTAGTAGGCTGTGCTCTGATGAAGGCTCCAACCCACCCATCGTTGATGGTACTGTTTGCCATTCTTGCCCATGGGATAATAATACCTTCTTGCCCCCTTGATCTCTGGCTGCGTTACCTGCTCTGGCCAGTGAAATGTGATTTCAAGTCACCCTTCCAACTCGGGAGGAAAAGCTTTATGAGCCAAGGACTGCTCCACCATTTTCTCTGTGCCTTTTGTCATCAAAGTGGTCAGGTCCCTAAGCCAAGCCGCCTGGGGCCAGTGGTGAAGATGTGAGCACAGCCCACAGCCAACCAATGACCTGCAGTGGACATGTTGAAAGTCATTGATCCGGACCCAGGGGTCATTTGTTACTGCAGCAGAGCTTAGCCCACGCAGACCGGCAAGCCACTCACATCCTCCTTGCATGCCTGTTCTTAGAATGGAATGCCTGCTTTTAGAATGGAAACATGGAAAGATTGCATTTGTGATTTTGTGATTGTGGGAGGAGCTGACAGGTTTGAAACACTTGCATTCGAAAAGCAACTGATTTCAGTCTCTCTGTTCTGCCATGTTGTGGGCGAATCATGAGGCACTTGCATTTGAGACAGTGGACTTTTGTTTGCAGTGATAGAGAAAAGGAGAAAATCTACTTTCTTCACCTGGTTCTCCTTAAATTAACCTTTTGAGGGACTTTAAACAGAATCATGGGCTAAAGAGCCATCCTGATGCTAGGACACCTATATTCTCAAGCATCATTTATGTATTTAATGATAAATTAGAATCAAATTTTCATGCCACCATTGTTTGTTTTCAGTGATGTACCTCAAGGGTTTTGGCTATCAGGAGACAATCACCAGGCAATGAATAAATGATGTCACTTATACTAATGGCTTTTCTTTTGACTTGATTTTAGTCGAGTGTAAACTAGTCTGAATCAACAATGTAGTGTTCTTACACCTCTCATGGAAAATCCGATTCCAGAGAATCGATTATAGAGTTATTTCTCTCCATAAATTGACACCAAGATAAAAAATCACCAAGAATCATGGCCTCAGTTTTCTATAGTCAAGGGGGTTCAGTTATTTGGGGTCAGTTCATTTGAGGGAGATTATTTTAAGAAATCATTAAATAAGTATTATAATAAACCAGATTGCATTAGTAATTAAAAAAGCGTTGATTACAAACGTGTCCCTGCCCCAAATAGGAGCTGACGCTGAGCTTCAGGATGCCAGCACCCAACTGGATCAGCCGCCAAACTAGCCACTACAGGCACGATGCTCCCCCATCCTGTGCCTCATCCTGGACTTAAGGGGTAGGACCCTTGCCTTTTCCGCCTTGGGTGTGTTCCCGCCTTTCTCCGCTCTTTTCAACATCAGGCTGGTTTTAAGTAGCATTACTGTAAAAATTTCCCACTGAGAAATTCCACCATGAAGAGGTTTTCTGGTCTCTTTAAAAGAAAATGGTTAAAAATAGACCTCGTGGGAACAGTTTTCCACTTGAAGAACAAAATCCTGCAAAAAATGTTTGAATGCAGATTTGGGACCTAATTATTTTTTCGCACCTCAGTTTTGCTGTAGTTGTGCTACAGCAAGTCACGTTTCTCTAGCATCTGGCCAGCAAAGGGCCTTCGCTTCCTGGGAAGGTTTTCTGTGGAGGTGGCAGGGCCTAGTTTCTCCTCCCCTCTCTGGGCCTTTCCTCGGGGCTCTGGGTCCAACGATCAAGATCTCCATTCTTCATCCACCCGCCTTCCCTTAGAGGTGAGCAGTGTTGGCCTCTGCTGGGTGAACCTACTGGCAAGAGAGGGAAGGAGAGCAGCGCCAGAGGACTCTGTCATGGAGAGGTTTAATGTCACCCTTTGCCCCACAACCTAAGAGCTTCTGTCTGTCTGAAATGTTTGCTTGTGACATTTCTTCACAGTTTTTTGCTGCTCATGGGTGTGGTTCTAGTAGCATGATGTCTGGACTGAATACAAGCTCAATAAATATTTGTTGGCTGAAGAATGTGTGACAGATGAAGGACTTTCAGACCGCTGGTGCGGTCATAATAGTTTCCTTTGGTGTCTGGTGAGTGAGTCCCTGACTCCCTGTTAGATACACTTTCAGGAAACAGACTCGAAAGTTCCAAATGTTAAGAGTTTTGCAACTGGATGGTACACCAAGACCCATATTTATCATCATCGTCATTTACCCATAGACCCTTTTGTTAGGTGGTAAAAGATCCTTTTTACGATATCAAATAATCTAACCTTGATTTTAGTTAGGAGGAGTAAGTAAGATGAAGTTCTCAAAACTCCCCTGGCACCCCACTTTTTAAAAATTTAAAAAGAGGGATATGTGAAATGTGGAAGCAGGTAGAGGGATGGAGCTTCAGATAAGAGGAACACCTCCTATCTCTCTAGCCCCCTCTGGCACACTAGAGGATGGTCCATAGCACGTCTCTCACCTGTAATCCAGCTTCCTAAACTCTTTGGAATGTCCCAAGAGACATATGACCTATTCGTAGTGGCTGTTGCTCCCAAAGGTAAATTCTCCTCTTACCATGCATCCTCGCATCCTGCCTGCTTCATGTCACTTACGCTTTGCTACTTTCTCATTACACCATTGTAATTTTTCCTTGCTGGGGTATGTAAGAGGCTTCACAACTTCATTAAAGTTGGACTTGGACATGCTTCCCAGGATCCCCATTCTGTGGGCTAGCCTCACAGATTGCTATCAGTCTCTTCCATCTCATTTTCTTCTTCATTCCATGTGCAACCCCTAACCCTTTATTTACATTGGGAGGAGTAAGATGCAGTACTCAAAACTCCTCTGACACCCCACTTGGGGGGCATTTTGAAACAGCAGTTTTATAGAAATTCATCTCTACCTTCTAGGTCTACAGTCTAATGTATTTTTAAATGAATTTGAATGTTTCAGAAGTGAATTGCTTTGTGCTTCTGCCACTTCTATTACTAAATTCTCACTTTCCTTGTGCTCTTTTCCATTCTTTCATTCCATTAATCCCCCTCACACAAGTGTATTCCTCCATCTTCTCTTTGGATAGTGCTATCATTCTTTAAAATTCCTCCCCTTGTGAGTGCAGTGATGCTGTCTTCATGTTCCACGGTGCACTATGAGCCACACTTGCAGCCCAACATTGCTGTTTGATTAATGGTTCGATGAGTAGACTTTTAACTCCTCTAGGCCAGGGCTGGACTATTTATTATTCATCTGTAGATGGCAGGCATTGAGCATAATGCCTGGCGCTAATAGGCACAGAGTATGTGTGGCATGAATTTAATTGTTTATGCTCTAGAGTAGGCTTGTTAGGTGCCTGAGGTCTTTAGCACCTCTCTATCAACCGCATTTGGAGCATTGGATTTAGGGTCTGATTCTCCCATCCGTGCTGAGCCCACAGCCCCTGTGCCTGGCAGAATTGATTGAGCTGCTCACCTGGGATCTTGGGTTCTGCTACACGTGTTCTTAATTCGTGTTCCCAGTTGCCCATTACATCTGTCCCTGTCCTGCTTTTTCCTTTCCCCAAGCCCCCACCCCTAAAGGTAGAACTTAACAGCAGATTATTTTGCCCACTTAAGCATTATGAAAGTATAGCAAGTACAAGAGTGTCCCTAGCAGGTCTCTAGAATCCTGGGAAGCTTTGCCTAGTGCTGTTTTGCATGTGGAATTAGTAAGCAACTCAGGACACTGATGTCACAGCTATTGCTCTAGAAACAAGACCCTGGAAGAGATGGATATCTGCTTCTTCGTTCTCCAGCCTTTACCTTTATCCCGCTGTCCTGGACAGGTGATTCTCAGGCTAATACCAAAGCACAGAGCAGAGCACCATGCTTCTTGTTGAGAGAGTCTCTCTCTCTCTCTTTTTTGATCATACACACACACACACATATAATTTATATCGTTATATTCCACCTTGTCCCCCAAGAACCATTATCTTAATCTCCTGTCTCCCTCCCCCCTCTTGTTCTATGCTTCAGTTCTGTTGACAGTTTTAAATTTTACTTGCCCTGTGCTTGTTTGTTTTCCCTATGCCCTGCATATAGGTGAGATCATCCCACATTTCTGTTTTTCTTTCTGGCTTATTTCTGCTAGCATGATTCTTTCTGGGTCTATCCATGTTATTACACATGCCTCAAATTTGTCATTTTTAACTGCTGAGTAATAGTCCATTGTGTACATATTCCACAGCTTTCTGATCTATTCAGCTGCTTCTGGGCCTTTGGGTTGTTTCCATATCCTGGCTATTGTAAATAGTGCTGCAATAAACACCTAACTACAGGGGTGAGGCCTGGGATACGCACAAGCCTCACAGATTAGGAGGTAAATACTGAACAAGAAGTCCAGGTGTGGACACTGGAAGACATTATTAGCTGCACTGTCTGCAATGAGGAAGGAAGCAGAGAGGTAATGGAGACAGTAGTGGTTTTCCCAGGTGTCCAGCACATGGAGGACACATATGTAGATGGACCTGGAGGGGGGAGGCAGGGAAACAGCTGTCCAAGAATCTTCCTTCCCACCCACTCTCATATCCCTACCACAGCCTCCTTCCACCATTTGAAAAATTAACATAGTAGATAGAAGACACAAGCTAAGCAAACATTTTGATGTGTGTACATGGATGAACATTTATTAAACATGTGTTTTGAGCTGCCCTTTTAAATCTTTCCCTCTTTGCAGTTTAGTTATGTAGAAGGGCTGGCTGGCCCTGCTCTCAGATCTCCTGAGCCGTGGGAAAGAAGATATCTGGAAACAGAGCAAAGTGGAAAAGTGGGTAAAGCCATTTGTGAAATGTAGCGACATGATTTGACACTAAGGAAGATGGAAAAGACATGTATCTGGTGGTTTCTGTGATCTTCAGTATTGGAATCCATTTGGATGAGACCTTTTGAAGTTCATGTTGTCAGTGAAGTGCTCTCTGCTTTTTAATGGACACCTGAGTAAGAGAACTGACAGATCAATTGGTGGAACTGTATCATAGTTTATTTAGCTAATTGCCCAGAATGATTGGGGAATAGGCATAGGTTTGGTATTTTAAGAACAGAGTGGAAAAAGTACTGGAAAATGCAGTTGTTAAGTGTATATTCATTCATAATTTTGCATCATTAAATCATCTGTCAAAACCTGTTTGTATTGCTCTGTTGAAAAGACATTATTAAGATTTAGGAATCTCTCAGAATGAGCTGATTTCCATCTTTAGATCCACATTTACTCACCTCCTAATTTAGACTAAATCTAATATTTGGGTTAACAGGACTGAGGAGGATTGAGTGTCTTGGACAAAGGAGATGCTTCCCAGGCCACTTGTAACCTTATATTTGCAGATGGAAGAAGGCAGCTTGGTGTTTTGCTTTGGTGGCATTCCAGACAAATCGAAATTCAACCCAGAAATGCCAGATGAGTCTTTTGAGTACTGGTGAAATGTTATCTGTATGAGTCTCAGAAACCATGCCATCATTTGGGCAAGCAGATCTATAAGCACCTCTTCAGTTCTCTTCTCAGGGAGGCAGATATCAGTATTAGTATTAATTTTGCTTGATCATTCTCTCTATTTCTGAGCCCCCCCCCAAAAAAAAATGTAATGGAATTTTCTGCCTTCAAAAAAATAAAGCTCTTTCCGCTAAGCAGCCGTAGGTTGTTACTCTTAGGGGAACTATTTTAAATTGATCATCCCTAGTGCTAGTGCTTACTGTAAGAACTCTAAAATCCTCTCTCTTTAACTTCCCCCTAATTCTTGTAGAAGCTTCAAAATCAATTCTGTAAAATTTCATTTTGGCTTTCCCAACCCTGTACCAGATGTAAATTTCCTTCCAGTGTTTTCTTTGCCTCAGTATTTGATTAGCATGTGTTTTGAGATCTTAGAAATTGAGTGACTACTACACAAATTTGTATTATAGAGTGAGATCCTCAGAGGTATCACATGAGATTGTCATTTTTTTCCATAGAGCTAATATTAAAAACAATTTATCTTTTAAACAAAATGCAAGCAGCAAGAAACTTTAGCTTTTCTTTTAATACTGCACAGTTAGCAGCTATCATAGTAAACATAATAAAATCCACACTCCATATTTTTAAGCAACAAAATGTGCATTGAATTACTCTTCATTTTGTAAATTAGGTAATCCTTATAACACTGGATAGCATTATTCTCAGCTCTTATCTGTAGCTATGCAGTCATTGAGCTGGATAAAATGTTGCAATGTAGCAATTAAGAACATCCTATCTATTTTTTTTTTTTTAATCCACAAGTTCAGTAAATTACAACTTGATTGTCTGAGTAAACAATGTTACCTGCTGTGGCAGCTTTGTTATAGAGTTGTGCATGCAAATTAACAGCAGTTAGTAATTCCCAGTTTGACAAAGGATATTTTTCCTATAACTTAAACTTCCCATCTTCCTCCTCAGGAAAACAGAAGAGGATGAACACAGATCCTTTCCATCCAATTTCTTGGACCCTCGCAATCTTCCCCAAACCAGCTCTCTCCTAGGGCTACTGTGAAAGCACTTTTAAGAAACATACTTGAGTATGCTTTTTCCCCCTTCAGTTCATTTAGGGATACTTCACCCAAACTTACTGGAGCTAATGGGGATGGAGGAAACGCCAAGTCATTTCCTCATTAGGGGATCGAAATTTGTGCAGACTAGAGTGTGTCTAGTTCTTCTTGCATTGTAACCTGTGGTATTTCTGTGAGGTCCTGCTCTTATGTACTGCATATGGTTCACTGTCAGATAATTTAACACCCAAGAAAATCTGCCTCGAATAAATTAGAATATATTTGCAAATTAATTGGTTAATTAGATTTTAGACATCTCTAGGGACTGAACTAAGACAGATGTGTGCAAAAGCCCCTCACCGAGCTGAGGATGAGGACTTCTGACTGAGCTTTTTGAAGGAAGACTTCTATCACTACATTCTATTGTTGGAGCCAAAATATTCCAATTTATGCATGAAGCACCAGAACTGTATTTCTTCCAGAGTTAATTATTGTAGGAACATGCTCAGAAAGTGCCATACTCTTCAAATATCTGTACTATAAAATAATCAAAATGCTATTAGAGTTGATTCTTTCTTGATTATGTCAGGAAACCATACGGGAGATCCAGTTACAACTAAAGCAGGGTAGATTAGGAGACGCTATGAAACACTTCTGGAAGATGTTGACCCTGTGTATGAAAATTCCAGAAAGTAGCCAGTTTGAGCTCAGATTCGGGAGTGAGAAACCAGACAAGTAACTAGTTGACCTTTCATTTGTGAATTTTTCTCTTGCTTCATCTTTCCTTGGAATAGAAACTCAGCATTCTCATACATGCGGCTTATACTAATCTGATTTTTCTAATGAGATCATTAAGTTGATTCCATTTTATTCCTTCATTCTCTTTTATCCATGAAATTGATGTACACCGTACGTATGAGGAGGAATGCTAGCTGTAAAATGGAGTGATACAGTCCCTGTGTGTGCACATGTTTGTGTGTACATATGTGTATGCGTGTGTGTAGACTCATATATGTACTTCTGTTGCTGGGACTGCAGATAGACTCTGATCAGAAGAAGAAACCATTTTGGCTTAAATGATTTTCAGCATCATACCTAGGAGACTGACCAGGGGAATGTGATCATGTGGTGGTAGATTACACATAAGTCACATGTTGCTTTAGAGCTGAGGCAGGAGCTCTGTCCTACCCATGCGTAAGGGTCTGGGTAGTCCCC